>JAUKNK010000255.1:2222500-2235000 GCA_030765055.1 Mantis religiosa
CAGTGACCTAGAGGAAAAGGCCGACAATAACGCCAAGTCCCTGAACGCCATGGTTGAAGACGTCGAAGACCTCACGAACCGCGTAAACAACCTGGAGGGAAAGGCCGACAGCAGCGTCAAGTCCCTGAATGCCACTGTGGAGGACGTTGTCGGCAGGAGAATGAAGGATTTGAAGGCTGACGCACCAGGACGCGACACAACATCGCCGCGCGTCAAACCTCCGATATATGACGGCGCGTCAACTTTCGAGGTCTTCCGCCGCCAGTTCGGCACAGTGGCCAAGCACAACAGATGGTCACCGGAGGAGGAGGCCACACAGTTAATAGCCAGCCTCCAGGGACTGGCCGCGGAAGTCCTAAACGCGGTGCAGACAACAACGGCACCCAAGGACATCTGGGAGGCCCTGGAGAATCGCTTCGGGCACCACCGCTTAGCAGCAGCATACCGCAGCCAGCTCAAGTCAAGGTCACAGCAGCCGGGGGAGACGCTGCAGGAGCCACGAGGCGACGGTCGACGTCGGCAGGAAGGTCCTGAGGCTCGACGGAGAAGAGGTTATACTCCGTCAACCAGAAGAGCGCCTTGGAATTTGCAGGGTCGTCTTGGGCGAAGACGTGGTTGTCCCCGCGAGGAGCGAAGTGATGGTAACGGCGCGACCGGAAGGCCAGACAGCACATTGGGTCCAGAGGCAGCGGAAGTACGACTTCACCTCGAAACATCGCAGAGGGAAGAGTCACGGTAATGCGGACGCTATGTCCCGAAGACCCTGTCCTGAAGAGTGCGGCCAATGCACAAGAGTGCGTGCCGCAGCAGTTCGAGTAGTCACGGCAGTGCCTGCGGATGGCTGGGATAGCGCAGGCCTGAGGAGGGAGCAGCTGGCGGACGCAGACTTGGGGCCACTCTTGAGGGATGTGGAGAACTTGGTGGACCACCTCCACGACATGCACGAGATGGCTCCCCTGAACATCCAAAAGGCGAGCGACCGCATGAAAACCCAATACGACAGGCAAGCCAACAACCAAGGGTTCCAGCAAGGTGACCTGGCCTGGTTGTACCGCCTGACCCGGACCAAGGGACGCTGCCCGAAACTTCAGCAGCCATGGCAAGGACCGTACCGTGTGGTGAAGAGGATTAACGACGTGGTCTACCGCATCCAGAAGGTGCCCCGAGGAAAGATGTTATTGGTACACTTGGATCGCCTGGCCCGCTACGAAGGCGCTGTTCGGGACGACCAGCCTTGAGGAGGGAGCAGTGTCACCCTGGCGGTAGGCTCGCGAAGCCGATGAAAAATGATGGCCGATCGTTATCAGAAGTGAGAGACAGTTGAATGTAGTTGTTAGGAAAAATAAACTGTTTAAGGTTAGCTAGCTAACTGTAATGGTGACGAATGTGTTTGCTAGGAGAATAAAGTGTGGTTTTTGTGTTTCGTAACCTCGTTTTATTATTTCACGAACCCACAAAGTCACAACATTATTATTATTATTATTATTATTATTATTATTATTATTATTATTATTATTATTATTATTATTATTATTATTATTATTATTATTATTATTATTATTATTATTATTATTATTATTATTATTATTATTATTATTATTATTATTATTATTATTATTATTATTATTATTATTATTATTATTATTATTATTATTATTATTATTATTATTATTATTATTATTATTATTATTATTATTATTATTATTATTATTATTATTATTATTATTATTATTATTATTATTATTATTATTATTATTATTATTATTATTATTATTATTATTATTATTATTATTATTATTATTATTATTATTATTATTATTATTATTATTATTATTATTATTATTATTATTATTATTATTATTATTATTATTATTATTATTATTATTATTATTATTATTATTATTATTATTATTATTATTATTATTATTATTATTATTATTATTATTATTATTATTATTATTATTATTATTATTATTATTATTATTATTATTATTATTATTATTATTATTATTATTATTATTATTATTATTATTATTATTATTATTATTATTATTATTATTATTATTATTATTATTATTATTATTATTATTATTATTATTATTATTATTATTATTATTATTATTATTATTATTATTATTATTATTATTATTATTATTATTATTATTATTATTATTATTATTATTATTATTATTATTATTATTATTATTATTATTATTATTATTATTATTATTATTATTATTATTATTATTATTATTATTATTATTATTATTATTATTATTATTATTATTATTATTATTATTATTATTATTATTATTATTATTATTATTATTATTATTATTATTATTATTATTATTATTATTATTATTATTATTATTATTATTATTATTATTATTATTATTATTATTATTATTATTATTATTATTATTATTATTATTATTATTATTATTATTATTATTATTATTATTATTATTATTATTATTATTATTATTATTATTATTATTATTATTATTATTATTATTATTATTATTATTATTATTATTATTATTATTATTATTATTATTATTATTATTATTATTATTATTATTATTATTATTATTATTATTATTATTATTATTATTATTATTATTATTATTATTATTATTATTATTATTATTATTATTATTATTATTATTATTATTATTATTATTATTATTATTATTATTATTATTATTATTATTATTATTATTATTATTATTATTATTATTATTATTATTATTATTATTATTATTATTATTATTATTATTATTATTATTATTATTATTATTATTATTATTATTATTATTATTATTATTATTATTATTATTATTATTATTATTATTATTATTATTATTATTATTATTATTATTATTATTATTATTATTATTATTATTATTATTATTATTATTATTATTATTATTATTATTATTATTATTATTATTATTATTATTATTATTATTATTATTATTATTATTATTATTATTATTATTATTATTATTATTATTATTATTATTATTATTATTATTATTATTATTATTATTATTATTATTATTATTATTATTATTATTATTATTATTATTATTATTATTATTATTATTATTATTATTATTATTATTATTATTATTATTATTATTATTATTATTATTATTATTATTATTATTATTATTATTATTATTATTATTATTATTATTATTATTATTATTATTATTATTATTATTATTATTATTATTATTATTATTATTATTATTATTATTATTATTATTATTATTATTATTATTATTATTATTATTATTATTATTATTATTATTATTATTATTATTATTATTATTATTATTATTATTATTATTATTATTATTATTATTATTATTATTATTATTATTATGAACCTGGCGGTAGGCTCGCGAAGCCGTTGAAAAATGATGGCCGATCGTTACCGGAAGTGAGAGACAGTTGAATGTAGTTGTTAGGAAAAATAAACAGTTTAAGGTTAGCTAGAAAACTGTAATGGTGACGAATGTATTTGCTAGGGGAATAAAGTGTGGTTTTAGTGTTTCGTAACCTCGTTTTATTATTTCACGAACCCGCAAAGTAACACCTGGTGTCAGGAAGCGGGACAACAACATCACCGAATATTATGGCCATGGAATCGGCATTGGAAGTGCTTTTGCAGATGATGAACGAATTAACAGCAAAGTCGGAAGCGGCAAATAACAACTTGGCCGCGAAGATGAACGAGTTAACAACCAATACAGAAGCGGCAAATAACAACCTGGCCGCAGAGTTGAAAGAAATAAAGACCGAATTGACCACAGAAATGAAGGCAGCGAACGACAGTCTGGCCACGGAAATGAAGGAGGCGAACGAGGTCCTCGCCGCCAAATTTGAGGAACAGTTGGCCGGCGTGAGGGATAACGTGACGGAGCTGGGCAAGCGGATGGGCCAAGTGGACGAGCGCGTCGAGGACCTGGCGAACCGCTTCAGTGACCTAGAGGAAAAGGCCGACAATAACGCCAAGTCCCTGAACGCCATGGTTGAAGACGTCGAAGACCTCGCGAACCGCGTAAACAACCTGGAGGGAAAGGCCGACAGCAGCGTCAAGTCCCTGAATGCCACTGTGGAGGACGTTGTCGGCAGGAGAATGAAGGATTTGAAGGCTGACGCACCAGGACGCGACACAACATCGCCGCGCGTCAAACCTCCGATATATGACGGCGCGTCAACTTTCGAGGTCTTCCGCCGCCAGTTCGGCACAGTGGCCAAGCACAACAGATGGTCACCGGAGGAGGAGGCCACACAGTTAATAGCCAGCCTCCAGGGACTGGCCGCGGAAGTCCTAAACGCGGTGCAGACAACAACGGCACCCAAGGACATCTGGGAGGCCCTGGAGAATCGCTTCGGGCACCACCGCTTAGCAGCAGCATACCGCAGCCAGCTCAAGTCAAGGTCACAGCAGCCGGGGGAGACGCTGCAGGAGCCACGAGGCGACGGTCGACGTCGGCAGGAAGGTCCTGAGGCTCGACGGAGAAGAGGTTATACTCCGTCAACCAGAAGAGCGCCTTGGAATTTGCAGGGTCGTCTTGGGCGAAGACGTGGTTGTCCCCGCGAGGAGCGAAGTGATGGTAACGGCGCGACCGGAAGGCCAGACAGCACATTGGGTCCAGAGGCAGCGGAAGTACGACTTCACCTCGAAACATCGCAGAGGGAAGAGTCACGGTAATGCGGACGCTATGTCCCGAAGACCCTGTCCTGAAGAGTGCGGCCAATGCACAAGAGTGCGTGCCGCAGCAGTTCGAGTAGTCACGGCAGTGCCTGCGGATGGCTGGGATAGCGCAGGCCTGAGGAGGGAGCAGCTGGCGGACGCAGACTTGGGGCCACTCTTGAGGGATGTGGAGAACTTGGTGGACCACCTCCACGACATGCACGAGATGGCTCCCCTGAACATCCAAAAGGCGAGCGACCGCATGAAAACCCAATACGACAGGCAAGCCAACAACCAAGGGTTCCAGCAAGGTGACCTGGCCTGGTTGTACCGCCTGACCCGGACCAAGGGACGCTGCCCGAAACTTCAGCAGCCATGGCAAGGACCGTACCGTGTGGTGAAGAGGATTAACGACGTGGTCTACCGCATCCAGAAGGTGCCCCGAGGAAAGATGTTATTGGTACACTTGGATCGCCTGGCCCGCTACGAAGGCGCTGTTCGGGACGACCAGCCTTGAGGAGGGAGCAGTGTCACCCTGGCGGTAGGCTCGCGAAGCCGATGAAAAATGATGGCCGATCGTTATCAGAAGTGAGAGACAGTTGAATGTAGTTGTTAGGAAAAATAAACTGTTTAAGGTTAGCTAGCTAACTGTAATGGTGACGAATGTGTTTGCTAGGAGAATAAAGTGTGGTTTTTGTGTTTCGTAACCTCGTTTTATTATTTCACGAACCCACAAAGTCACAACATTATTATTATTATTATTATTATTATTATTATTATTATTATTATTATTATTATTATTATTATTATTATTATTATTATTATTATTATTATTATTATTATTATTATTATTATTATTATTATTATTATTATTATTATTATTATTATTATTATTATTATTATTATTATTATTATTATTATTATTATTATTATTATTATTATTATTATTATTATTATTATTATTATTATTATTATTATTATTATTATTATTATTATTATTATTATTATTATTATTATTATTATTATTATTATTATTATTATTATTATTATTATTATTATTATTATTATTATTATTATTATTATTATTATTATTATTATTATTATTATTATTATTATTATTATTATTATTATTATTATTATTATTATTATTATTATTATTATTATTATTATTATTATTATTATTATTATTATTATTATTATTATTATTATTATTATTATTATTATTATTATTATTATTATTATTATTATTATTATTATTATTATTATTATTATTATTATTATTATTATTATTATTATTATTATTATTATTATTATTATTATTATTATTATTATTATTATTATTATTATTATTATTATTATTATTATTATTATTATTATTATTATTATTATTATTATTATTATTATTATTATTATTATTATTATTATTATTATTATTATTATTATTATTATTATTATTATTATTATTATTATTATTATTATTATTATTATTATTATTATTATTATTATTATTATTATTATTATTATTATTATTATTATTATTATTATTATTATTATTATTATTATTATTATTATTATTATTATTATTATTATTATTATTATTATTATTATTATTATTATTATTATTATTATTATTATTATTATTATTATTATTATTATTATTATTATTATTATTATTATTATTATTATTATTATTATTATTATTATTATTATTATTATTATTATTATTATTATTATTATTATTATTATTATTATTATTATTATTATTATTATTATTATTATTATTATTATTATTATTATTATTATTATTATTATTATTATTATTATTATTATTATTATTATTATTATTATTATTATTATTATTATTATTATTATTATTATTATTATTATTATTATTATTATTATTATTATTATTATTATTATTATTATTATTATTATTATTATTATTATTATTATTATTATTATTATTATTATTATTATTATTATTATTATTATTATTATTATTATTATTATTATTATTATTATTATTATTATTATTATTATTATTATTATTATTATTATTATTATTATTATTATTATTATTATTATTATTATTATTATTATTATTATTATTATTATTATTATTATTATTATTATTATTATTATTATTATTATTATTATTATTATTATTATTATTATTATTATTATTATTATTATTATTATTATTATTATTATTATTATTATTATTATTATTATTATTATTATTATTATTATTATTATTATTATTATTATTATTATTATTATTATTATTATTATTATTATTATTATTATTATTATTATTATTATTATTATTATTATTATTATTATTATTATTATTATTATTATTATTATTATTATGAACCTGGCGGTAGGCTCGCGAAGCCGTTGAAAAATGATGGCCGATCGTTACCGGAAGTGAGAGACAGTTGAATGTAGTTGTTAGGAAAAATAAACAGTTTAAGGTTAGCTAGAAAACTGTAATGGTGACGAATGTATTTGCTAGGGGAATAAAGTGTGGTTTTAGTGTTTCGTAACCTCGTTTTATTATTTCACGAACCCGCAAAGTAACACCTGGTGTCAGGAAGCGGGACAACAACATCACCGAATATTATGGCCATGGAATCGGCATTGGAAGTGCTTTTGCAGATGATGAACGAATTAACAGCAAAGTCGGAAGCGGCAAATAACAACTTGGCCGCGAAGATGAACGAGTTAACAACCAATACAGAAGCGGCAAATAACAACCTGGCCGCAGAGTTGAAAGAAATAAAGACCGAATTGACCACAGAAATGAAGGCAGCGAACGACAGTCTGGCCACGGAAATGAAGGAGGCGAACGAGGTCCTCGCCGCCAAATTTGAGGAACAGTTGGCCGGCGTGAGGGATAACGTGACGGAGCTGGGCAAGCGGATGGGCCAAGTGGACGAGCGCGTCGAGGACCTGGCGAACCGCTTCAGTGACCTAGAGGAAAAGGCCGACAATAACGCCAAGTCCCTGAACGCCATGGTTGAAGACGTCGAAGACCTCGCGAACCGCGTAAACAACCTGGAGGGAAAGGCCGACAGCAGCGTCAAGTCCCTGAATGCCACTGTGGAGGACGTTGTCGGCAGGAGAATGAAGGATTTGAAGGCTGACGCACCAGGACGCGACACAACATCGCCGCGCGTCAAACCTCCGATATATGACGGCGCGTCAACTTTCGAGGTCTTCCGCCGCCAGTTCGGCACAGTGGCCAAGCACAACAGATGGTCACCGGAGGAGGAGGCCACACAGTTAATAGCCAGCCTCCAGGGACTGGCCGCGGAAGTCCTAAACGCGGTGCAGACAACAACGGCACCCAAGGACATCTGGGAGGCCCTGGAGAATCGCTTCGGGCACCACCGCTTAGCAGCAGCATACCGCAGCCAGCTCAAGTCAAGGTCACAGCAGCCGGGGGAGACGCTGCAGGAGCCACGAGGCGACGGTCGACGTCGGCAGGAAGGTCCTGAGGCTCGACGGAGAAGAGGTTATACTCCGTCAACCAGAAGAGCGCCTTGGAATTTGCAGGGTCGTCTTGGGCGAAGACGTGGTTGTCCCCGCGAGGAGCGAAGTGATGGTAACGGCGCGACCGGAAGGCCAGACAGCACATTGGGTCCAGAGGCAGCGGAAGTACGACTTCACCTCGAAACATCGCAGAGGGAAGAGTCACGGTAATGCGGACGCTATGTCCCGAAGACCCTGTCCTGAAGAGTGCGGCCAATGCACAAGAGTGCGTGCCGCAGCAGTTCGAGTAGTCACGGCAGTGCCTGCGGATGGCTGGGATAGCGCAGGCCTGAGGAGGGAGCAGCTGGCGGACGCAGACTTGGGGCCACTCTTGAGGGATGTGGAGAACTTGGTGGACCACCTCCACGACATGCACGAGATGGCTCCCCTGAACATCCAAAAGGCGAGCGACCGCATGAAAACCCAATACGACAGGCAAGCCAACAACCAAGGGTTCCAGCAAGGTGACCTGGCCTGGTTGTACCGCCTGACCCGGACCAAGGGACGCTGCCCGAAACTTCAGCAGCCATGGCAAGGACCGTACCGTGTGGTGAAGAGGATTAACGACGTGGTCTACCGCATCCAGAAGGTGCCCCGAGGAAAGATGTTATTGGTACACTTGGATCGCCTGGCCCGCTACGAAGGCGCTGTTCGGGACGACCAGCCTTGAGGAGGGAGCAGTGTCACCCTGGCGGTAGGCTCGCGAAGCCGATGAAAAATGATGGCCGATCGTTATCAGAAGTGAGAGACAGTTGAATGTAGTTGTTAGGAAAAATAAACTGTTTAAGGTTAGCTAGCTAACTGTAATGGTGACGAATGTGTTTGCTAGGAGAATAAAGTGTGGTTTTTGTGTTTCGTAACCTCGTTTTATTATTTCACGAACCCACAAAGTCACAACATTATTATTATTATTATTATTATTATTATTATTATTATTATTATTATTATTATTATTATTATTATTATTATTATTATTATTATTATTATTATTATTATTATTATTATTATTATTATTATTATTATTATTATTATTATTATTATTATTATTATTATTATTATTATTATTATTATTATTATTATTATTATTATTATTATTATTATTATTATTATTATTATTATTATTATTATTATTATTATTATTATTATTATTATTATTATTATTATTATTATTATTATTATTATTATTATTATTATTATTATTATTATTATTATTATTATTATTATTATTATTATTATTATTATTATTATTATTATTATTATTATTATTATTATTATTATTATTATTATTATTATTATTATTATTATTATTATTATTATTATTATTATTATTATTATTATTATTATTATTATTATTATTATTATTATTATTATTATTATTATTATTATTATTATTATTATTATTATTATTATTATTATTATTATTATTATTATTATTATTATTATTATTATTATTATTATTATTATTATTATTATTATTATTATTATTATTATTATTATTATTATTATTATTATTATTATTATTATTATTATTATTATTATTATTATTATTATTATTATTATTATTATTATTATTATTATTATTATTATTATTATTATTATTATTATTATTATTATTATTATTATTATTATTATTATTATTATTATTATTATTATTATTATTATTATTATTATTATTATTATTATTATTATTATTATTATTATTATTATTATTATTATTATTATTATTATTATTATTATTATTATTATTATTATTATTATTATTATTATTATTATTATTATTATTATTATTATTATTATTATTATTATTATTATTATTATTATTATTATTATTATTATTATTATTATTATTATTATTATTATTATTATTATTATTATTATTATTATTATTATTATTATTATTATTATTATTATTATTATTATTATTATTATTATTATTATTATTATTATTATTATTATTATTATTATTATTATTATTATTATTATTATTATTATTATTATTATTATTATTATTATTATTATTATTATTATTATTATTATTATTATTATTATTATTATTATTATTATTATTATTATTATTATTATTAGTATTATTATTATTATTATTATTATTATTATTATTATTATTATTATTATTATTATTATTACTATTATTATTATTAATATTATTACTATTATTATTATTACTATTATTACTATTATTACTATTATTATTACTATTACTATTATTACTATTATTACTATTATTATTATTATTATTACTATTATTATTATTATTACTATTATTATTATTATTACTATTACCATTATTATTATTATTACTATTATTATTATTATTATTATTATTATTATTATTATTATTATTATTATTATTATTATTATTATTATTATTATTATTATTATTATTATTATTATTATTATTATTATTATTATTATTATTATTATTATTATTATTATTATTATTATTATTATTATTATTATTATTATTATTATTATTATTATTATTATTATTATTATTATTATTATTATTATTATTATTATTATTATTATTATTATTATTATTATTATTATTATTATTATTATTATTATTATTATTATTATTATTATTGTTATTGTTATTATTGTTATTGTTATTGTTATTGTTGTTATTGTTATTGTTGTTATTGTTATTGCTATTGTTGTTATTGTTATTGTTATTGTTGTTATTGTTATTGTTATTGTTGTTGTTATTGTTATTGTTGTTGTTATTGTTATTGTTATTGTTATTATTATTGTTATTGTTATTATTATTATTATTATTATTATTATTATTATTATTATTATTATTATTATTATTATTATTATTATTATTATTATTATTATTATTATTATTATTATTATTATTATTATTATTATTATTATTATTATTATTATTATTATTATTATTATTATTATTATTATTATTATTATTATTATTATTATTATTATTATTATTATTATTATTATTATTATTATTATTATTATTATTATTATTATTATTATTATTATTATTATTATTATTATTATTATTATTATTATTATTATTATTATTATTATTATTATTATTATTATTATTATTATTATTATTATTATTATTATTATTATTATTATTATTATTATTATTATTATTATTATTATTATTATTATTATTATTATTATTATTATTATTATTATTATTATTATTATTATTATTATTATTATTATTATTATTATTATTATTATTATTATTATTATTATTATTATTATTATTATTATTATTATTATTATTATTATTATTATTATTATTATTATTATTATTATTATTATTATTATTATTATTATTATTATTATTATTATTATTATTATTATTATTATTATTATTATTATTATTATTATTATTATTATTATTATTATTATTATTATTATTATTATTATTATTATTATTATTATTATTATTATTATTATTATTATTATTATTATTATTATTATTATTATTATTATTATTATTATTATTATTATTATTATTATTATTATTATTATTATTATTATTATTATTATTATTATTATTATTATTATTATTATTATTATTATTATTATTATTATTATTATTATTATTATTATTATTATTATTATTATTATTATTATTATTATTATTATTATTATTATTATTATTATTATTATTATTATTATTATTATTATTATTATTATTATTATTATTATTATTATTATTATTATTATTATTATTATTATTATTATTATTATTATTATTATTATTATTATTATTATTATTATTATTATTATTATTATTATTATTATTATTATTATTATTATTATTATTATTATTATTATTATTATTATTATTATTATTATTATTATTATTATTATTATTAACCTGGCGGTAGGCTCGCGAAGCCGTTGAAAAATGATGGCCGATCGTTACCGGAAGTGAGAGACAGTTGAATGTAGTTGTTAGGAAAAATAAACAGTTTAAGGTTAGCTAGAAAACTGTAATGGTGACGAATGTATTTGCTAGGGGAATAAAGTGTGGTTTTAGTGTTTCGTAACCTCGTTTTATTATTTCACGAACCCGCAAAGTAACACCTGGTGTCAGGAAGCGGGACAACAACATCACCGAATATTATGGCCATGGAATCGGCATTGGAAGTGCTTTTGCAGATGATGAACGAATTAACAGCAAAGTCGGAAGCGGCAAATAACAACTTGGCCGCGAAGATGAACGAGTTAACAACCAATA
>JAUKNK010000256.1:0-106125 GCA_030765055.1 Mantis religiosa
TAGATAAGATGCCGACCAGTGTGAACTAATCTATCCGTCAGTCCGTCCATCCCTCCCTCCCTTCCGCCGTCCGTCAATGGAGGAAGGGAGGAATGGAGGAATGGAGGAAGGGAGGAATGGAGGAATGGAGGAAGGAGGAGGAGAGGAAGGGAGGAGGGGAGGAAGGGAGGAGGGAGGAGGAAGAAAGGGAGGAAGGAGCGAGCGAACGAACGAATAAATAAATAAATTAATAAATAAAAAATAAATAAACAAATAATATACACACATACACACGCGCGCGCGTGGACTTACCATATCTGAATCTTATACTAGGCGATAACACGTGATTCTATTATTGAGGCAAGAAATGAAGCCCCAATCAGCTATGTCTTTCCTCTTCGGTGACCGCTCAAGAAGGGTCCAAGATTCTGCCTAAAATGTACTGCTCAGCAACCAAAATTATCTTAATAACCCGCCATTCTGCTAATGACTAAGATCTCCACAGCTAGCTTCTAATAGGACGCTGCCATTTCATTTCTATATTACTTATACTTTCTGCTTTCCATCCTAAAGTCTCTCTATAAATCTCTAAGAAATGTTCTCACATATCACACGAATTCCAATGCAGCCTGCCATACCTAATATGAAAACTTTGGATAGTAACTTTGCCCTCACCAATATAACTTACCAATTATTTCTCCGAATTGACTTATAAACCAGCCCTTACTAATTAACTTAATTTATGACACTTACCATAGCTAAAGTGTATGCATAATTAACTGCCAAACCTACAACTCATTAACATTTAACAAATGTACAAAATATTCATATTTGGCTTTATTGTAAGTATTGATTTATTTAATTGATCCCTAATTGCTGTATCAACATACATAGTGTATTTCAAATATCTTAAAAGTTTAAATTCAATTCGTTTGAGGTATTGTATGCTTAAGAGGTGCTGAACTTCATATCAACTTTTGGTATTTAATTCCTTTTTAAAGAATGCTATTTAGATACTCATGCACAGGGATCTTTTGTGTGTATTGAAAAAAGTTACATTTTTTGTTTCGGTGAACCTCAAATTTCCGCTAAAATGTATAATGAACTTTTGTGTGCCTGAAATACATATTATATAGTATTCACTACTGCAAATGTGCTTTTATTGGTCATAAGACTTCCAGTAATGTATTTGCGATCAACTCTTCAATATTGCTCTTGTGTTATACAATTTTGGGAGATAAAGTAAAAGTTGATTACATAGTTAATACTACATGACTTCTCGACTTTGCATGGAGAGCTTTCTAAAATCAAATGTCGATTTATAGATAATTTTATTCATGTCCCGCTCGTTCTTTATGAGATTACTGTAAATGATGTTGCACGGCATCAAATATTTCTAATTATAAATAAAACATGTGATATTTATGCAAAAGAATGGGAAACGGTGACAGAACATCTTACTATGAACCTGCCTCTGACAATTTTCCAAGCTCTAGAAGTGGTGCATGGTCTAGAAGCAACTCTAAGGAAAACTATCAACTGTATTGCTCCAGTAACTTTTCTACTGTCATAGTAGGTAATACTTTGAACCCCTGTAGCTATCTTCTCGTTTTGGTCCCGTAGTTCTGTAAAACACAAAAGCTCAAAAAGCTACACTGTTCTTACAAAATGCAAATTTTATTGTATACGACAGGGTAGGGTCAGACTGAAAAATATAATGCCATAGCCGGGATTTGAACCACAGATCTGCCGGTTCCATCCGGTTGCCCTTAACCATTAAGCTACTATGATCAACCATTGAGCTCAATGTTGACGAGTAGCCGGACGGAGCCCCGAAGATCCGTAGTTCAAATCCCAGCTATGACACTGAATTTTTCAGTTTACTCTACCCTTACATAGAGTGTCCTATACACGGCTAGTGTGAAAGAACCATTAATTTCCATTTTATTGTATACCTCTGTCATAATGGCAACTGTATAATAACTACTTGGGCATAAGATTGCCCATTTGCAAAACTTTGTAACGGAATACAAATGGAAATGAACAGTAATATAAAGAACTTCGAAAACTGGAATGTGATACGACTAAACGTTTGGGGAAATATGCCTGAGTAGAAGAACTAAAAATGACTACCCCGTAGCGTGCAGTAGAGGAGTTCGACTCCCAGTACTAACATGCTGGGAGTTCTGGTACGTGAGGCCAATTTGAGTAGCGTTGTTGATGGAAAAGAAACTTTCTCTAAAGCACAAGTAGCTGCCACCCCTAAACTGCACTCCTCGTAGCTGCCTCGGTTGTGGCGGGAGGACGCTGTTGCCGTGCGAAAATGGTATCCTCTACTAGAGGAAATACCCTGGGTATACACATGAAATAAAATGATAAGGTGTTTTATAGACAATGTCTGTCAGAAATAAATGGTATTTTAAGTGGAAACAGAATTATCAAATTCGGAGTGGTTTTTGACATCATATATACACAAACACACATTTCCTCTCTTTATGATATTAATAAGATATGAATGCTTACAACGTACAGACAAAGCAGTACGAGTACCATACATTGTGCTTTAAAAGCTACACAGCCTCAAGCGTTCTGCAGAAGTTTAAAAAGCAGAGGGAAAAAGAAAAAAGGAGTCTCGTTCCCTTTGCACCAGTGAAGTAGGATCAGAGGCGAGACTTTGCATCCTCTAGAGAATGATAAATCTTCCAGTTATCCCGGTAGATTGTTTAACCTCGGGTTTTCACTGAGAGAGCTGACCTTTTCTGCATGAGCAGCGGACTGTGAAGTAGAACCTTCTCGTTACTGCGGTAGACACCTGCACACTTTTCTCTAAAGAAGCGATTACTACACTGTTTCCGCTGGTTTATTTTTGAGAAATTAAACACCTTAAATTTTCAACAGATGTGCTTTCTCCAAAATATTCATTTCTTTCTTTCCATGTATTTTTACTTTCTCAACTACTTGCCAAAAGTAAAAGAGGAAGTGTTACAGTCCACATAAATTTAAATCCGAGAGATACAGTTTTGAAATTCCCCGATAGCAGAAATAGTGAAAGATGTATAGAGTAACACAGAAACAATTATATGGTTAAATACCAAAATTAATATTTCACTTCTCTATACTTCAAGGATTTAAATAAAATCCTCACATCCCAAAATATAATTGTAGGTAAATGTGGCAAGAGCTATGTGAGAATGGCATTTTTACAAAAATATATTCATCTGATTATCATACACAACTTACTAAGCATTACTATTACATTAACAGTTTCGGGGTGTTACTATGAATTATTGTCCATTACGGTTTTATGAGCTAAATATTTGTTGACTTCTGTGACGGAAATTTTGGTTCCGATAATGTTAATTCTGATTTCTTACTTGGATCCTCCTGTACAAGGCATCCACGCCAACATCAGCTCCAAAATTATGTTCATACGTTCACTTCCATGATTATTTTGAAGTATCAATCGAATTCAAAATAAGTCATGAGACATGTGTTTGAAGGCGTGTTCGGAATAAAGAAGTCAAATTATTTCAATGAATTCTTATTTTATTATATTTGTATGACCAGACTGAAGAACATATCACTCTCTTCAAAATTATTTACTTCTTGTAACTAACAAAACTAAAGAACATATCACTTTTAAAGATTATTAACTTATCGTAATTAAACGAGGCTGAAGAACATATCACTTTTCTCAAGATTATTTACTTCTTGTCACTATCGTTACTTCTACTTTATTTTGTGATTGGCCGATCCAATGGCACGTCACCATATCACGTCATACCACGTCACACCACTACTACTTCGGCCAATCACACAACTACATACATTTTTACATATTTAAATTATTAAATATATTTACATAATTAGTTTTTATAAATTTATAAACCTTTCATACTTCAAACATAACCAAAAAGTACTGTTACACTTCTCTTGTCTGCAATTAGTAAAGGTGGAGTCGGGATATATCTAACCAGCATTTAAAATGTGACTGTCACTGCAACCTCCTCTATGTACCAGAATATTAGCAATTAAATAATTTCTGGAAAAGTTTACGTCGTTTATTATGTACTGCATAGAGAAATAAGATTTTGTAAAATAGTTTTTAAAACGCTGTGTAGCAATAGTTGTACCAATATTACATGAAGCAATATTGGCATGAACATAACTTAATTTACTGAAATACAATGAAACTAACAAATATAATTGATTATAAATTACTGGACGAATACGATAAGGCACCATCACACATGAAATATGGACATTTTAAAATGTTGAAGTAAACCTTCTGATTAATTACAACTTTAGGCTAAAGTACTTTAATTAATAGGGATGTTAAACCAGAGAAGAGAGTGTCCTAAGCTGCTATACAACCAAAGGTTACACAGGAAGCCAGTATGTTGATTTTTCCTTATACCGTGCGTTCCCCGAGTGAATGGACCGCGCCGCGGCGATACCGTAATGGGTGAGGGCTGGCACGTCCTCCGCCAGAATTAAGCCTAAAGACGCGCAAGTAGCGTGTACGGAACTCTTAACTAATGTAATAATTTACATCAGGCCTACCTTAAATCACAATAGATGTTGAAAATGGTGACCTTCAACGCGAGTACATTCCTTATATATCCGAAAGCACTTCTAGTTCACTCGAAAAAGTTCATCTTGCCTGTTGCTTGTATTTCTCTCGTGATTTTGCCTTCAATTCTTGTAACGTGAACGGTTTGGTTGCCTACAACCTATTCCCTAACGGACCTCATAAAAAAATCACATGTAGATAGGTTAGGGGAACGAGATGACCACAATCCTCGACTAATTATTTTGTCTTATGAACTGAAGTTTCTTAAATAGTGCATTTGAAACCAGTATGACCTTTCAGTTATAATATCAAATGAACCTGCATCGCACAGAGATATTAGGATTCGCAATGTTACTGTAATCCACTGCATAAGCTGTGGCAACCTCATTCCCAGTACCCGATCTTGTAACTACTGGCTTTGGTGGCAGGGGAGTTCTTGGTGCCGCATTACCAAATATTGCAAATCTCGAAAGGGCTTTGAAAAATGTGTTCTCAACCGTAGGTTTAAACTTCTTCACATTACTCAATTACTGGATAGTTTCAACCAATTTATGCAGTCCATGTGCAATATATATTATATGAATGAGTACACATATTTACCTGCCTTAAGTATGGCGCATCATCAGTAACACAAAGTAATGGTTATATTTAACACCATCTGGTCATAAAAAATAATAAAACTGTTAGTACTACAGGAAATCGTTTTTGCAGTGTCTTCGATGTTAATAACAATTTTTTCGCTTGCATACTTAGGTGAGGTATACCTACAGCCAAATTCGCATTAACCCGTAGCGTCTGTTGTTTCTTCAGTGGAAACCTAAATTTTACTACAACTGATACTACTTCTTATATAGGACATTGTAATGTCGTAGCAAATGTAAATAATCTTAACGTACTGTATACAGCAGCAGTAGTGCTGCATATTCAATGTCTGTGGGGTACTTGTGACATTATTCTAATTTTGCGTCCAGCTAACTTGTATCTTACGGGAGCACACATGCCCTCACCCTTTACTGATAAATAGACTGCAGATTTCCCAAGCAGTTTGCTTCATGTTGTCTACGCATAACGCATTAGGACCGTCGTACAAAATGTAAACAGTCGTGGGTATGAATCACAGGTAAATAAGGGGACACAATCAACTGAGCGCTACAAGCGTACATTCAGGTGAATAAACAACTATAGCATGACAATGTTAACGACCAAGTAACGTACTGTATACCCACGACAAGAAAGCTAGAGGGGTATGAAGGATATAGGAGCTTGAGCTCTTTATCTGCTCCAGTAACAGATCTGTTTACTAGGAAATGAGTGTATGAGAGTGCATATGAGTCAACCATACTGACAGATCTATAATATTTCTTGCAGTAAATGCACCGATAGGTATTATGTATGGGTGAGTTTTGTGACAACACTTCTGTATTTTAAACAAAGCTTCCATCCTTACCTTATTCGGAAGGGGAGCATATACAGTATACACCATATAGACAGCAAAACTAATTACGATACACATTCCTCTAGTTTGCCCTCTTGTCCTGGGCAAACAGTACCTGTCTCATGTTTACAAATTTACAAATTTCCTATTGCCTTATGCAATATATAGGATGCAAGCAATGTAGACCGCACGGACATATTGTGTCCAGTATTTATTTTTACAATAGTTATAATATAATTTTGGTACAATATGAGCACCATTATCGTTTAATATGCAATGCAATGCATTCTCAAGAGCACGTATAGCTCGTACTTTTAGTGATGCAATCCTGCATAAGATGTGTATATATATTCGTTAGTTGCTCCTGTGCATGCACCTATTGTGTGAATCATCATGCGCATCTTGAAGTAACTGAAGGTGAATCTTTTACGATTTGAAGTAAGATACTCCTTATATGTGAAAAACTGCATTGTACGCCGCTAGACGTATTTGGTGCAAAGCGATAATATTTACATCAATTTCACTAATGTATTTTGCGTTCTCCCATTTCGTAACAGATTAAAGGTAGGTACGACACAAGTCTGTATAAGTACCCACAGTTTTTCTTCAGTACCGGTCTGAATTCATTTCGTATCCTTTGTACAAATAGATTTTGGTGCATATTCAGCGTTTCAGCTAATACCTAAATTACAGAATTTCTAGTAGTTACTTTTAGTATGGATGATTGTCAACGCGTGATGGTGTTAACAATGTCGTTTAATACAACAAGGTTGTATAATACTAAAGGGATTGTTCCCTTTTATTTCTGAATGACACAGTTTGCATTTTTATATCGCCGTAACAGTAAAATAATTTGAACCAAGTTCTTTAATATATATCTGTATTTTCTCTTCGCGTGATTTAGACATATTGTATTTCTGTATATAACCACGTGCCCGCCCGCCTCAGTAGCTTATGTGGTAGAGTATCTGCCACAAGTTCAATAGATCCCGCGTTCGAATCTCGGTTAGGATGAGTTACCTAAATAAGGGATTTTACGGGGTTTTCAGTTATCCTGAAAGACAAATGTCGGGTAACTCTAAGCTCCATGGACCCTGGGCTCATTTAAGCATCATTTACCCATTTGATTCATCGTCGATATGACAACGTTGGCGGACGTAATTTATAAAAAGACATGTACCAGTTACTGTGACTAGAGAAAGCGAAACTTCATGCGCATATACTGTCCAGGAAGCTGGGGCAGGGGTAGAACTTCTGACAGAACTTCCTACAGTTCAGTTGCAGCTTAGCTTAACTTCCATTCGTTCTGGTGTTAGCGCTTACGAAATCCTCAGGCTACTGATTAGGAACAAAAATGCATTTCTGTTTTTATGAAATGTGCTTTTCAAACCACCCTCTGAGGTGTGAGTACGTGGGCATCATACACTAGTGTGTTTGCACTGCTTCAATACAGATTATGTAATTTTCAACGTTACCTGAAAGCTAACTAAAAGAACTTCCAAAATGCGACAGCAACTTCGGAGTAGTGTATCAGTAAGAGTGCTATATACTTTCGCTTTATTTTTGAAGCATTCTACACAAAGAAGTAATCAATGGTTAAACCTCTAAAAATGGTCTCAAACGTGACTATTCTCAACCACTCCCTATCATTTCACTTCAAGCATCATTCCTGCTCAGACCCATTCTGAAGAAACGAGACTATTACCATAGCTGGAAATCCTCTCACAACAGGCGCTATTACTGAGCCACCGAGCAACACCGCTTAAACGAGGCCTGAGAGGAAACTCACACAGTGCCCACATCATCGAAATCTTCAACGTTTTGTGGCATTCGCAGATAGGCAACCCGCAAAAATCCTGAGCCACCGTTCCAAAGGAGGTGATTTAAGCATCACTGTATTTTTCTGATACAAATTGTTTCTTGGTGTGTTGCAAACATCACATATAATGTGTAAGAGGCAAGGTTATCTTATTTCATCAGGTTTGATTACAATGCTTTGGAAGTGGAAATGTAAAGAAAAAATACATTTTTCTCCTCTTTTATCTGTGTTACGTCAAACTTTGGCTGACATATAAACATGATGCGTCATATCATCAGATAAATAGAACCTTCTGAATGTTTCTTCGTCTCAAAGTGCTAGAACCGTGTGGAAGTTTCCAATTGCCATATATGGCAGCGCTCTTACAAGTTGAAACTAAGACTATGCGAATATGTTATTGAGTCGAGAAAAGTTATCAAACGAATTTGTGACAGCTGTAGTAATATGCAGCGAATAAATACAGGGAATTGGAGAGTCTTGTGTTTAACACTACAGAGCGTGAATCGCCAGGAACAAGAGGCTATAATATCATGCTGTAAATTTCATTACGACCTGACAAAGTGCTGGGATAATGATAACTGGAACAGCTCGTAATACACTTTCATACCCATCTGTCAAAATTGGTCAGAAAGTGAAAAACTGACAAAACTTTGTTTATGCCGAAATATATAGAATAATCCTTTTACTTCAATTTGCTATTACTTTTAATGCCATGCGGCCTATTTAATTGTGTCGCGTGAATACTTAAGCGGCTGACTATGGATAGGTGTGGTGCTTTAAATCACCTATTTTTGTGATTTTCTTGTGTTTGTAATTTGTTTATATTTTCAAAATATAAATTGCACCACACGATGCAGTTTTCAATTTGATGCAAAGTTTTGTGCTCTGATATAGATAGTACTAAAGGAAATTTATGATATGATTTCCTTTTATGTCCCAGTGTATGTGCAATTAAATAACAAAAATCATATTTCACAAGCAAATATTAAAAATTAATAAAATGATAATTTAATACTTTTATCCTAAAGTAAAGGTCAATTTAAAACCTAATCTCATAAATATACTAATAATGTACTTATGAATATAACTGCCAAGGATTACGAGGGCTGTTCAATAAAGAATGATCATAATATTTTTACGGTCAAAATTTTTCGCACTAAAATTCAATCTTATTATATTCTGTTAGCTTAATGAGGAACAAACACGCCGTAGTAGTTTCATTGTTGGTACTCCTGGTTCGCGCCTGTGAGGACCAGATAAGTTCAGACATGTTCAGTATCGGCCACCGCTGCAATGGAGGTAACATGCAGTTAAAGTTGATGTTAGAGAAAGATCCGGAGTTTCTTTCAAATGTAATCACTGCTGATGAAACTTGGCTACCTCATTTTGATCCTGAGAGCATACAACAAAGCTCACTGTGGAAATCTCCTTCATCATCGACCCCCAAAAAAGCAAAAGTGGTTGCTCCTGCTTGGAAAGCTGTGGTCATCTCATTCTTTGATATTCATGGAATGGTTTATCGGCATGTTGTTCCTGCACACACATAAGTAATCGGACAATACTACAGGGATGTCCTGAAAACATTGCAAGTCCATATCAAGCGCAAAAGACCACATTTCCATGAAGCAGGTTGGATGCTGCACCACGATAATGCACTGCCGCATATTGCCAATGCTGTTGCCGAATATCTTGTAAAAATCAACGTGAAGTACATCCCTCATACTACGTCAAGTCCATAATTTAGCCGCATGTGATATTTTTCTATTCCTTAACTTGAAGAAACGCCTTCGTGGGAGGCATTATTCATCATCAGAAGCAGTGGCGAAGGCTGCGGAGGCGATTTTGTAGGATCTCTCAAAAATGGTTTCTTTGAAGGCTGGCAGAAGCACTGGGACAAGTGCATCACATTGAGGGGAGACTATTTTGAGAAGGATCATCAAAATTATGAGGATGAGTAAAGGTACATTGTCCAAAAAGAATTTTAATCATTCTTTATTAAACAGCCCTCGTATATTTCTCAAACTAAAATTGCATCGTGTGGAACAGTTTAATTAAATGACAATAAAACACTATAAATGTATTAATATCACAATGACTATTTTGCATAAAGGTCTGAAAATTGGTGTGAACTACATTAATACTACAATAATTGTATTAAAATTTTAAGTCAGTCCAAGCACAATTGTAGATTAAGATTTTTGACAGATTGTGTATCCTTAAGTGGCAGCGTGAAATAAGAGAAATATCCACAAAATTCAACCGGATTACTAAGTGACAGTGCAAATTAGTGAAATGCCATTTTAAAAACTGGATTAAGTCACAATCTCACTTATGTCAGCCGAAATATTTCACGCTTTATTTCTTGTGGCTTATTATGCGAGATTGCATCAAGCATATTCAATTCATGATTAGTCTTAATCTTAACTTGCTAGGGTTCATGGATAAAGTCCAATCAAGGGCAGCAAAGTTATTCTCCTGTAGCATAACTTATATTATAAACCAAGCTATTTTATAGCAACCATATTGGAACTAATGTATTTTATAGTTGCTCTTTTGCACTATAATGTGAGTATAAACTTTTCAAAAATAGCCACTAGTTTTCCCAGTTCAAGAGCAGAAACACTTACTCAGTTTATTTAGCAAACGCGTTGTTTCCAAAATAAACAACTAGGGCATTTTCAGAGCGCTTTAACATAACACAGGAATGGTAAATAGAACTGATAAAGGAAGACTAAGTAAATAACAACATGCTGTGGTCTAAAACAAGTTTATAGAACGACTACAATGCACATTTTTATTACTATTTTTAATGTCACGAAAATTGCATAGATGTGTTAACCAACTCTTGCTACAGACTCCGATAATAAACCTACAGTTTTTGCACAACTTCAAGCAAATATTGGAATAAAAGATAACCGACACCATTTTCAACTCTTGTAAAAATTTTCATTCCACAAACCATTTGCTATTCAACAAAGCCATCTACTAAACCTTACATTAAGCATAAACATTTTATACATTATTTCCATATTCAACTTGAAACATTTTTGCATAGTATTTTCTCTACAATGCACGTATCTGTCAAATTTTAGGTAGAGATGTCTATGAAAATTCAAGTTTTAGGTCTTCCGAATTAGAAAAGCGGCAAACGCTATTTTAATAACCGTTATATATGAGCGGGAGTAAGAAAATGTTTATGTGATAAATTTAAAGGAAAAGCGAAATTTGATGTTTATGTCCAGCATCTTATAAAGTTGAAACACAACTTTACAAGAAAACTGCCACAAAAAACGTTTACATGCCCTCAGTAGACCGGTCCAACTTACAAAAACATTGTTCGATTAGTAAATTGTAACTGTGGCCCCCCAGCCAAATGTTACGTATGAGTATCATATTTAAAGGTTACAATCTACTCAGTAACCAGAAACGTATCTGAAGGATAAGGGAATTACATGGTGGAACAGAACTGTAGAGCGAAGTGGTAGGACAATTGTAGAGACAACACCTAGTTCTGCAATATGGCAGTTTACAATATCCTAATTATTAATTTTAAGTGCAAAGCACTCATGAAGTCTTGAAGACAGATGAAACTATGACATACGAGGGGGGACGCAAAGAAACAGGACTCCGAGGGCGCTGCCACTCGTAGACGTAATGCAGGATTCTCACGCTAGATGGTGTTAGTAGAGAAACAATATAGGAAGATTCACAAACGCGATAAATACTAAGATAATAAGCTTTCTGCAAAGAGATATTTATATTACATAATAAAGAAAATAAGAGCTGGAGCAGTCTGATTAATTTTACAGAAATTATAGAATACAATTATAAAACACCAATCCTCTAGAATGTACTTAATTTGTCAGCAATTCAGCATGTTAGCGAAAGCAGGATATAGAGAAAAACAATGTAACTGAGAAAAATGCATAAATGCGATTCTCGCTCATGTCTATTGTATGGAGGTAGCATATCTGACCTTAAACTGAAGATGCCTGGACTTCTAATCTCTGCTAGTGTGAGTCACCTGGCTAAAGTATTTTTCAGGGAATTTCCTTAGTCTTGAAACATTTGAACATCATTTAAACCCATTTTATTTATCGTCCTATATAACTTAGTGAATGTTAAACTTTTTAGAGTGCTATTCTTTTCTCTCTTTTTTCCATTTATACCCCGCCTTTAACTGCAATGGTCATAATAGCGGCCGTTCTCCTTTGTGACGTAACCCTGCTGCTGGTACTTTGGATTTTTTAATCATTATATCAAGCATATATTCGCACTCTCAATCATACAGTGTCCGAGGAAGATGGGGAATCATCTTGGTTGGAGAAAAATGCCCAACCCCAGCCGGGAACCGAACCCAGGACCACTCGCACGATAAGTATTGAGCGACGAGGCCAGCCAAATGCGATTCTTGTGCTCACTAAAAGGGATGAGTCTACTGATAACAAAACAACAGGTATGAATACTGCTAATGTCTTCAGTCGCAGACCAATTTTGCTGAAACTTGTATTGTGGATTCATTTGACATTATTATAACTTAAAATGAATTGAAACTTCTCTGTCTTCCTAAGTTCCTAAGATAAATTTTAAAATGAAAATGTAAATGTTTAAACTTTTGTATCATTTTGCATTTTTTCTCTAATCAAGGATTAAAAGTATATAATTGAAGTTCTTCTTCTTCTTCTTCTTCTTCTTCTTCTTCTTCTTCTTCTTCTTCTTCTTCTTCTTCTTCTTCTTCTTCTTCTTCTTCTTCTTCTTCTTCTTCTTCTTCTTCTTCTTCTTCTTCTTCTTCTTCTTCTTCTTCTTCTTCTTCTTCTTCTTCTTCTTCTTCTTCTTCTTCTTCTTCTTCTTCTTCTTCTTCTTCTTCTTCTTCTTCTTCTTCTTCTTCTTCTTCTTCTTCTTCTTCTTCTTCTTCTTCTTCTTCTTCTTCTTCTTCTTCTTCTTCTTCTTCTTCTTCTTCTTCTTCTTCTTCTTCTTCTCTTCTTCTTCTTCTTCTTCTTCTCTTCTTCTTCTTCTTCTTCTTCTTCTTCTTCTTCTTCTTCTTCTTCTTCTTCTTCTTCTTCTTCTTCTTCTTCTTCTTCTTCTTCTTCTTCTTCTTCTTCTTCTTCTTCTTCTTCTTCTTCTTCTTCTTCTTCTTCTTCTTCTTCTTCTTCTTCGTCAAATTTAAGACGTACTGTTTAAGCTCCTAAATCAAAAATTATAATCGAGATAAGCTATTTAGATGGTTTATCAATATTAAAATAAATATTCTGAAAATCATAAAAGAAACTGAATTAAATGGAATCATAAGGAGTATTTTATAATGAGAAAATACCACGAATTTCCATACACTTTTGCACTTCCTCAATGCAAATGGTTTTTCAGAGTTAGGGTTCCTTCTTCAAGAAGTATATTCCAAGGTGGATTATTTGATTTTTAAAATTTGGTTCAAATTAGATCCAAAGACCCATATAACATTATTAGTCAGCCGGAGGGATCTCCAGTCACCGAAGTACCCTATGTACGAGAAGCAACGAAGATCAAAGTGGGTGGCTAGATCGGGAATGAAGCTGGAGTCTCTGGGATACGATCTTCACATCTATTGTTGAGTCATCTGGTTCAATTAAATATCCGTAAATTACACACTTGAAGAAAACGATAAAGGAAACACAAAGAACAGACCGAAGAAAGAAATCGGAGATCAAAATCACAAAAGAAAAAGTACTTAATGAAAATAAACTATACATTAAAAATCGACAGGAAAGCAATTTGCTCCTTAGGTAGTAGGTTATTATCCAGTATTATTAAACTCTGAACAGAATTAATGCCCAATAGCAATAAAGAGAAGTAAGCGCTTGCCGACTATTCTCTTCGATGCATGTAACGTCCTACAAATTAATTCTCTATAAGCTTCCATTTAACCATAGTAAGCACAACGCGATTACCGAGGGTACTAAAACATGAAAATGAGTAGACCGTCAAGTTAATCTCAAATTTTCGTGCTTGGCTTAGCGTGCAAGCTTTAAATACAATTTCCAGCTTTAGGGCGAGTTATTCGCAAAATCAAAAATGCACCCTCGAACTAGTGTGGGTTAAGCCCTAACTACAGTTTTTTTCTTTTCCCGTTTCACATCCGTATATCTCCCACGTGCACACACAAGTATAGCTGCAATGAGGAAGAGCAAACTTTCTCGCTGAGGATATAAAAAAGAGAGGATCTGGAAACAAATCCTACTACGACACCGGAGTGGGGGAACAGGATACTCCCCCCCTAGCAGAATCCTCTAATGAAATACGAACCCCCATCCCCCGTACACTCAGAGAGGTGGTGAAAGTTAGCCGCGTGCACGAATTTGCCCTGTAATCTCCATTTGGCCTCTCTTTGGGACAGTTTAGCCACCGCGGTCTAAAGCTTGTAGACCAGATTTGGCAAGAGAAAGGGACAGAACATAAACAACGCTCAAGCAGCCACAACGGACGTGCTGGCCAACTCCGAAAAAATGAAAAAACACTCTTTCACTGAAACGAAATGACTGCAGAAAGATAACAGTAGGTTTCTCTTTTTCGTTAGCCAGTGAGATGTGCGTCAGGCGACAGTGTCAAAAATGGGAAACCGTGGGTTCGATCCTCATGACCGACATTTCTGTCCTTTAACTTTTCCTCGGAGAACTAACGAATGCTGGAAAGGATAATTTCTTCGCCAAATATCCGTTCTCTCCATGTCACCTCACTTCTTATTTCCCTACACTTTCACCTTTCCCCTCACTTCAAATTTCAGTGTTCGTAGTGCCGGCGAGAATTTTGGGTGCATGGCAGTATATTTTCTTTCTGTAATTTCTCGTCCTCCGTATCGGAGAAGGCTCCCATGTCCGAAACCCCAATCCCCAGGTTCCAGTACGCAGGAGAAATGATGAGCCGGTTGTATGAGGCACCACCGATGAGTATGAATCTGTAACTCTTAGGGGCCCTGCTGTCAACTGTTGCCTTCCTTAATTCTCGCCATACTTGGAATTTTCTAACTTCTTTGCTCCCTCTGATATCGCCTATCAAAGACACAGCCTGAAAAGATCTTCTATAGGTTGAGGAGCTAGGCCTCTCCTGCAAACTTTTCAGTCTTTTTAGCTCTATACTTATAGTATCTTCTCTTGCCCTGAGTGTGATATGTATGGATTTAAATATGCACAAAATAAAAGGCTTTTTTATGTTTCCAATTCCATGTGAACTATCTTGCCAATGTAGTGGTCAATGTCCAGTGTAGTTCCGAATCCTTCGTGAAAGCTCTAAGTGTGATTGTCCTCTCATTATGCTTAAATGTTATTCTACCATATTACGATAGGTAATGTGCATAGCCTTCCTTTTTAGCTTATAAAAACCCAGTAATTACTTAATGGGACAAACATGCCTTGAAGGTGTCTAGAGCGGTGCATGGCACGATGCTCTAAGTAAAACTTCCTTCTCCGGTAGAACGGTCTTCGAGCCCGGACAACATGTCTTTAGCAAATTGCAAAACTGGCTCCTCCCCTGACTGGCAGTATAATTGCTTGATAGAAGATGGTAAAGTCTAAATGTATATATGAATAAACAAAAGAAAATAGTAAACAGAAGGAGTTGGTAGAAAAAGGCAGAAAACAACTGGAAGAAACAGGAATGCGGCCTTATGGAGACCAGAAAATAGGAATATAACAGGTTTTTTTTTGGAAAATAGTCAGAACCCGAATGGAGGATACAGAAAGACAAGAATTATGAGAAAGGTATGAAAAACAGAAAATCATTAGTTGTATGGGTTAATAAAGGGAGAATTGCGAAAGTAAAGATGTGTGGACAGGTAGGAGGGCGAAGGAATAGTTCGCCCGCCTCGGTAGCTTAGATGGTAGCGTCTCACGTTCAAGAGGTTCCGAGTTCGAATCTTGGTCAGGGTGAGTTACCTGGATAAGGTTTCTTCCGGGGTTTTCCCTTATCCTGGTAGACGAATGTCAGGTAACTAAGCTCCATGGACCCCAGACTCTTTTGAGCATCATTCACCCATTTCATTTATCGTCCGATATGACAACCTTGGAGGACGTAAAATTACCCCCCCCCCAAAAAAAAAATGGAGACAGAAATTATCGAAGAGGGAATGGGAAAAGATGCAAAATCAGTTGATAGTCATAAAAATGGTTACGGGTAAAAATGAAAGTAGATATTGAAATATGGGGAACCTGTTTTGGTAAGCTAAAAAAAGGGTAAGTGGAGAAAAGTAGAGATGGAAAAGAAATATTGCTGGAACAGCAAGGGGAGACAGACAACAAACTAGAGTAGACGACGGAAGGGTGACTATACTACTTAGCAATGCTAGAAAGCCTGCATATCAAGCAAACTGAGCTAAGATAAAAAGTGGCACCAAATAACTGATAAAACTAGACCAAGAAAGTATATATGAAACGAAGATAAAATATTGTAGTTAGCAAGTTGATAACTGTATTCTATTCTATTTTATTCCACATAGAATACTGACAAAAACCTGTTATGTACGTAGATTGCTTTACACCTCAGAGATTTCGTGTCGAACCTTGCGTATCCTCAAGTTATATTGAAAATTTTATGAATAACAATGTTGTTTGATATCCACGTTGGAAGCTGTTGGACCCTCGTTCCATTGCTATCCTTACTGACGTTCTTGCATCGGGAGCAACAATGAGCACCATGGATAATGATTTCTAATTTGGGGTTGAGCAGTTTAAGTCTAACTAAATTTCGTGGTAATCTTACAATGGCCAATGAGCTACTGAGTACTTACTCAGTGAAACCTGCAGGTCCAATCCTTTCATCACTGCCATCATTCCACTGGCGCAAGAGACCCACTCTGGGTGAGTCCCTTGTGATAGTTGGTTCACTTCATCGTTAGGTGGGATAAGCATTACCCGAAGGTTTTAGAGGTCTTATGTGAATCTCTGGGGAACGAAAAACCGTTTCGAAGATATACAGGACACAGATTATTACATAAGTTTTGTTTCATCTGTTCTTCCAAGACATAAACACTCACCTCGTTGAACAAGATGCTTTCAATTTTATCTTCAGAGGTACCAGATTGTGAAAGTAATGGCGCGGTTTTCCATAAAATACCAAATTCACAAATACAAATTTAGGAAGCAAGTATAATAATGTGTGCTTCAAGTTTAATGGGTCCAAAGTTCGAATTTCCGTAACTTTAAGTTTTTTCGATGAGGCTTTCTGGGCTTTCCCATTATACTCAAAGATATTATAGTTACTCTGGTAACTATAAGCTCTATATTTCACACATTTCGTTCCTTCATCGTCCGATATGAAATTAAGTAGGAGGACGTTAAATAAAATTAATTATATTAATAAATAACAGGAGAAGGATATACAATAAAAATGAAATGTTCGTCGTTGGCTGTTCTCCAGATATTTGTCATATTTCTACTCTCCCGTTTTGTATTATAATTACAGTTCATGTAATTTCACTCTCATTTTCACATCTCTGTTACCTTGTTCATCTATGCACTTAATTCTGGTGCATGTTTTAAGAGTGGAATATGTGTGAGCCCTACACCTGACTCAGATTAAGGTCTTTGCCGAGGAAAACAAAGCTTTCTGACTGTTGCATTATGTAAGACCGTGCATGCTGGCCCGCCAGTTTTCCATCAACTACAGGAAATTATTCGCTCTCTCTACAAGGCGACTGAAATTTTAATAATGTTTTTCTTTAAGTTTAAATAATACCCGTATGCACAACGTGTCACTTCAAGACCGTCCGCATTTTCAACAGCGTCTTTAATTTCCTTCAATATAAAAATCTTCACGGAAGCATGGAGTTGTTTATAATTTCATTCGTAACATCTGCTAAGAATTCCAATTCACAAAAGCTGTTTTCTTGTGAAGCCCTTCTGCCCTGTGCAGAAGACACGGTTTTAAAAGCGGTCCTTTATAACTCGCTTATTTTCTTCAAAAGCTTGCACTATGTGCCATTGAGTGTCTTCCATAGCATCTGTCTTCTGCAGGTTCGCTTAAAACTTGGAAACCATATAACGCGTTGAAAAACACGCCATTTTATTTAACTCACAGCTCTGTTCGTGTTCCATTGGTTATTGTAGATATTATTTTCGTTCTTTCGTAAGTTCCATCATCCCCTGCCTCCCTCCCTCCTTCCTTCCCTCCCACAACTTGCTACATCGTCTGTTCTCCCACTTTTTCCTTCACTACCACATTATGCAGAAATACATAAGAAGTTGCCCATCATTGAAAGCAGCTGTTTATTTTTGTACTCATAAATGTAACCCCACTAGTAAGCTTCCAGCATTCCTCGAGTACAATACTAGCTACCGTAATGTAAAGTTACGTTAACTTACCCCAGAAGACTGTCAAACTACGCAAACGTAAAATTACAATGAGTTGTCCATGTCCAAACTATTGGAGTATTGTTAATGAAATGATTTACTAAAATTGAGGGCAAACAATCCCTAACATAACAATATTTACAGTTACGAATTTTTTCTAATAATCTTTTTAACTAACTTAAACCTTGTATTTTCATTCTACGTTGCCGTTTCCCAAATGATGATTATGTTATTGGCTTACGGGTAACTAACTTCGTTTAGAAGGTTGAAATAAACTTTTTGGATATTTCTAGTACACCAACTGTAGTGTACCTATTTCATGGAATTGATATTAAATCCTCTCTTTCATTTCACATCAATAAAAGTCCTTCATTGGTTCGGTTTTGTGTCTCTTACGGGGTTTTTGAGGTCATGCGTCTTCGTGTTAAACTTCGGTTACTTAAAAATGTAAATCCTGATCGAGAGAAAAAACATTTGCTATCTATTGTGAACAGGTGACTTTTTATGCATGGAAATGTAGTCTTGGGGATACAAAAGTTGGTCCATTCCCCCGATCACCAGTCTTTCTCCCCCTCACCTCCTTAAGCTTTCCACTTTTTTTAACCAACTCCAAGCCTCTGTTATGTTTTCCTTCGACCGATTTTTATAAAGGTTTATTCCTTCATTTCATCGCTTTCGAACCTCCATGACAGCGATTGGGTTTGGTGAAACATCGGGAGCCAGATTAAAAGTTAATCACGGGACATGGTACGTTTAATTCGTCATTGGATGCAAGGTTAAACGTTTATTAAACATAGGATATGTCATGCTGTCAGTGACACGTACATTGGCATTAATATTATTAAGATTTTAATTATACTAGTACTATCTCGTCACTTATATGTTTCCCAGTATTGCGATTTCTTATTTTAGGCTTTCTGATAATAATGCAATTCTACTATTTTTTTTTAATATTATTAGTTTACCCTCCTAATATAAAGATTTTTTTTTCAGAAAGGATACATGTGGTACTAATATATTCCTAATATTCTTCATTGTTTGTTGCTTAAGTGTTTTTCCGTTATGAATACCTTGGTAGATCTGAAGAAAATAAAATATGTCTCATATACCACAGAAATGCCCCATAGCATCGGGAAACCTGGACAAAAATCTGAACCACAAGGTCTGAACAGCAACATATGTGACCGCATTGCAACAACAACAAAAAAGTCATATACTAAAAGTTTTAATCCTTATCCACTAATTCAGTGCAAAGAGATAGGTGTACAAAGTTAAATTCTCACAGGAATAGCCTAAATGCATATACAATAGAGTATGTTTTCATCACATTTCGTTAATTGATGGAAATAAATCATTTCTTCACACTAGCCGTATGCAGACTAAGGTTTTTGATAGAGTTAACATGAAAAATTCAATGCCACGGCCGGAATTTGAACCATGGATCTCCTGGTTTCCTTCCAGTCGCTCTAACCCAGTGAGCTACCATGGCCAACTTGCCGTCATGACAAATTCTCAATTGGACTCGTATATTCCTTGAGACTCAAGTACTTACGATAGTAAGTCACCGCAAACAGTGTATCTCGAATGCGAGAGCCCCTAGTGGTCTACCGGGGAAATATACGAGTTGAATGGAGAATTGTTGTCATGACGGCAAGTTGGCCATGGTAGCTCACTGGGTTAGAGCGACTGGACAGAAACCAGGATATCCGTGGTTCAAATCCCGGCCGTGGCACTGAGTTTTTCATGTTGACTATCTATTTCATTAACATGTTTGGGATGTATAAAAAAACAACAATATTTTTAAATAATTGTTATGAATTATAAAGTTACGTTGAACATTATAATTGTCTTTGTACAAAACGGTGATACAGAAATTATTACTGATAATGAAATTAAATCTAAATAATTTGTCCATTTGTGTTAAATGTTAGGGAGTTTTAGGTTTAGCTCGGCGTAAGATAACATTAAGCAAGATAATTGGCGAGGGCTGGTTTTCAAGTGAATTCTTAGAAGTAGTCCAGTAGTTTACGATAGTGAGAGGGGTGAAAGTATCCAATGTTGCCAGATTACAGATGCAGGCTAGCTTGTAAATAATGTTGCCAGATTACAGATGCAGGCTAGCTTGTAAATCTTGGAATATGTAAGACTATCCCTTAAAAATTTATAGAAAGAAATTAGGATGGAAATCAAAACATTTCAGTAATATAGAAATGAAGTGGCAACATTGTATTGGAAGCTAGTAGTGGGGCTCCGAGTCACTAGCAGAAGGGAAGATTATAAGGAGAATATTGAAGCTGAGTAGGACATTCTGAGCAGAATCTTGGACACTTCTGCTCATATCGCCGGTGGAACAAGACATAGCGCCTCAAGTATAGAACCACGTGGTATAAGATTCAAAAACATTAACTCCGGATATTTATATATTAGTTTCTAGTATTTATACATTAGCAATTTTTCCATTGAAGTGAATGCTGTTGTTGAAGATTCAAACTTATATTCCGGTGTCAACTTTAGTTTGATTAAACACCCACGCATACCCTGAGGTAGATCTCTCTGCTCAAGAGTGAGGTAGATGCAAACGGCTACAAATTCGGGCACCACCGCAGGACAACCAAGCCGCTTAAACTGTATCTCATATTATAACTAGTTTTAAATACGATCAATGATTTTAAACGGAAAGAAGAAATGTTTAGGTTATGTATATGAAAACAAAGAGATGATATAATGGCGTTATTTTTTTTCTGGTAGATTCTGGTGTTTTAATAAGTAGAACAGTTAGATGTACCTTTTTACCCGCCCGCCTCGGTAGCGTAGATGGGAGCGTGTCTACCTAACTTTCAAGAGGTCCCGAGATCTCGATCAAGGTGAGTTACCTGGATAAGGCTTCTTTTCCGGGTCTTTCCCTTATCCTGAAAGATGAATGTCAGGTAACTCTAAGGTCCAAGTACCCAGGCGAATTTGAGCATCATTTCACCCATTTCATTCATCGTCCGATATGACTTAAAGTTGGAGAACGTAAATTACACTAAAAAAAATATTTTACTTTCTCTGACACCTAATCTATGGATAGTAGGGGAGGGGAAGCTGTATTCCATTCAAAAATTCTATATAGAGCGTTTATCGTGTATAGATGTTTTGAGCATCACTTTGGAAAAGATGCTGCATGTGTAGCAAGCAGAATAAGTAAGAAATAAGTACTGGAAGAACATCAAACCCAGTATTTCTGGCAAATACATAGCACAAAGTTTAAAAAGCATGCCTCAAATATATACATACTAACATGAAAAACTGCACATCTCGAATTTTTTGGGAAGAGTAGGGAGATCCTCTTCATCCGAAAAGAATTGTAATCTTGCAAAGCCGGTAAATAATTGCATACAGAAAATATAACTATGTCATTTAATTATTGTTAAATATAGAATTTAATTGCAGTGAATTTTTCTGTCGCTTCAACTATTTCTCGAATATCTGTTGTTATACAATTAAATTCTTTACTACTTTTGTCAATGCTTTTAAAGTACTTCTAGTAGTTAGTTGTTCCCCTCAAATGCAGTAGGCATATATGGAAGGACATTTAACTCTCCATTTGGATGCCTATCTCTCTCTAAGATAAAACAACAAGGGGTTTCCTGGGAACAGTTTGAAGTAACTATATAGATATAAATTAAAGTGAACGTAGCATTATACCTCTCTTTTCATATGAACATATCTCATTTATGATGTATTGTAATATTTGTAGTGGGATTCCTGCGAAATAAGTAAACACAGTGAGCATAATTGTGGATAGGTTCGTACTGAAAACCATCCCTCCCGAAAGGAAAAGAGAATCCAAAGGTGGTTTGTATGCTGCTCAAGTAAGAATATAGTGACAGCGGGTGAAATTTGCTGCTGAAATATTGGTTCATTTAACGTTACTGGCTTTCAGTCATCCATTTCTGACTCCATTCCCATGATGAATGCGCATCCATTACGCTCGATTGGTTGTACAAAGGCGCCCTGTGGCTCTTGTAAAATCAGTGATGCTGTTATAAAACCTGGGTCATTGGCACAAAGAGCGGAAGAACGTTTCGACAGATAATCCAGACAATATGGTTTTCCCGATGTCTGAACTATGCAATAGTTAGCTACTTATGAAATTCTCCTTATTAATTACTACTGCCAAAATTGTCTAAATGGTGTTGTCTTACAAACTTGAGACTTTTTTTATTTAAAACTCTTTTACTAGCCCATCTTTTAGAAGAAGCTTTCTTCTACAAACTATTACAACTTCAAATGCAGTGGTGACCATCCGTTAGATCAACTTTGGATATACCGGGCGTTAGGAAACCAATTTCACTTCCTCCAATATCTGTTCCATAGAAGTATTACAAATAAAAACGTATGAATTTTTATTTTTTGATCAGCTGAACAGCTATATTCAACGAGATGGCAATACTTTGTTACTTGAAATATGATTAGATCATCCATTTTCCCCTTTGTTTCAGTAGCAATGTGAAATAACACTCGGATTTTAAGTAATAAATCATTTAAAGGAATTTTACCAACGTATTTTTACAGGCAGACTATGGTTGTACACCTCAGTAAAGTTCTAAGCAGGCCGAGGTAACTCGTGCAATGAAATGGTTGACGGACATAATGAAAACATTGTCTATATGATATCGTTAATCAAACAATGATTACTGCAGTCTTATTTTCTATTTATTAGAGTGTGTTTTGAATATTTCTCTAAAACCTTTTCGCAAATATAAGGGTCAGATATGGAAATGTATACCTATACAGTTCATTTGTGAGTGAACTTCGGCTAAAACTGGGTGAATCAGACTTGGAATCAGTGAAAGGACTATAGATGAAAGCCTAATTTAAAAATGTCATGAAAAAAACTCTGGCTTTGCAGATACATGCCCCATAACTTTTTTGTAAGAGTTGTTTTGAACTCCGCGTCAAAAGAAAAAATGAGTACAGTTTGTTTGTTTTATGATATTATTTAAAATTTAAATTTATTTAACGGCCTGTTCAAAGTATAGTAATGTTTAGATTAAGTTTAGAATGTGAAATTAAAAAATAAATAAGATTATGTGTGTGTATGTGTGTGAGCTCCCGCGTGTAGCTAGAATGACGTAATCATAAAGAAATGTTTGATTGCTATGGAGAGGAAAATCAATAATTTTCCTAAGAAGAGGGAGCGTCAGAATAATTTTGAACGTCGTAGAAAATGGACATAAATCAGAATCAGTTTGATCGTCGAATAGGGAAGTTATATGTGTGTTAACAAACTGAATTTAAGTAAATCATTGTGTTAGTAAGATGTTACTAATTTAGATAAGTGGACTTAATGTTTGACATTCTTAGGATATGGACGTAAAATTTTTAGCTTAATCGTTACAGAAAATGACGATCTGAGGGCGATTATACTGAAGAGATTATAAGTTCATTTGTGGAAATTAATTGTTATTTCACACTAGCCGTGTGTAGAACGTACTATGAGCGGGTAGAGCCAGACTGAAAAATTCAATGCCGTAGCTGGGATTTGAACCACGGATCTTCTGGTCTCCGTCCAGCCGCTCTAACCATTGAGCTAATATGGCCAACGTGCCGATTTGACGAATTCTCCAACTGACTCGTGTTATTCCCGGTAAATCACTAGGAATTCTCATAAACACATGAGACAACTACCTTAATTGCGACTTACTATACTGTAATTACTTTAAGGCCCGGGCTTCATAGTTCGGACCACTATTAGGTACAATTAATGAAAATTAATTGTTCTTTCACACTATCCGTGTGTAGGACGCACTATGAAAGGGTAGAGCCAGACTAAAAAATTCAATGCCACTGCCGGGATTTGAACCACGGATCTTGTGGTCTCCGTCCAGCCGCTCTAACCATTGAGCTACTACGGCCAACGTGCCGATATGACACTAAATTCCCCAACTGACTCCTGCCTTTCCCGGTAAACCACTAGGAGTTCTGGTAAACACATGAGAAAACTACCTTAATGGCGACATGACGGTCCTAGCGGTTTACCGGGTAAAACACGAGTCAGTTGGAGAATTTAATAACTTATCGGCACGTTCACCATAATAGCTCCATGGTTGGAGCGGCTGGACGGAGACCAGAAAATCCGTGGTTCAAATCCCGGCTATGGCATTCTGGTTCTACCCCTTCAAAGTTCCTTTGTGTTATAATGTTTTTGTCAATTTAATCAAGAATTGAAATCCATTATTTAAAAAGAAATTATTTCGTATTGGGGAAGAGAAAGACGTCTGTCCGAGAAGACTCCTTGGAATAAGAATAATTATGTATCGGCCAAAAGTAACTTAAAACTTAAAACCAAATTTAATAAAACTAAATTAAAAATTCATAAAACTTCATCAAAGAACACTGCAACCTGGGACAGGATAAAACGCTTCATAATAAAGTTATATTGCAGTTTTATTGGTTTGCAACAACCAATATGAATCGTCGACACTTGGCATCTCATTCTACATCTATCCATGCATTCCAGAAGCTTATGTAGATTCAAATTTATTTTAAGAGAAAATGGGGAGTATTTTTCGATACATTACGCATGCAACTTGTGTTTCAATGCAGTGATTGCTGATGAAGTGTATTGCATTCATTTAAATTACTTCAGGTAGTTATTTTTATGGTATGTGGTGAATTAATTTGTGAGCAAATGTATTTTGTCATATATTATGTCTACTTTGATTCCACACATAGAAAATGTTTATTTCAGAATGTTAAAGCTTGGAACCACATGATAATTTACTTCAAAAAGGTTATGTTGGGCAATTATTTTCCGTACTAGACAGGCACTCGAAAATGAGGATATTTATTCTGTGCTCTAACATGACTGGATATTAACAAGATTAAGTTTAGGCTCCCTCTCACGTTCCCCTAACTATACCTAGAGGTAGTGGTAGCGTGACTGCCTACGTTTAAAACGTCCCGAGTTCGAATCTCGGTTAAGTGAGCAATCTATATAAGGCTTTTTCCGAATTTTTCCTTATACTGAGGGAAAAATGTCGGGTAAATCTGAGTTCTATGGACCGTGGGCTCATTTGAGCATCATTTCAGCCATTTATTCATCGTGAGATATAACATCGTTGGAGCGCGTTAATTTAAAAACAAAGAAGAAAACTGTTGGGTAACTCTTTAACTTCAAGCGTGTCGGTGAACCGCGCCGTGTCTGAATGGTTAGAATGGTTAGTTTTATACATACACACAAGACACAGACACATACACATACACAATACACCCATGCCAAAGATGGGACTTGAACCCGCGACCCTCTACGCTATAGATTACTTTTACTTATATGTTACTTCAGACTGCATTCTGAGCTACAATTTTCAGCAGGGTGACTTTTTGTAGATAAAACAATATAAATGCAGCATGCATGTACGAATTGGAGTGGCAAGCACATACGAAAGGAAGTGATGAATGTTAGAAGCAGCCGTTGCAAGCTACTTTCGCGCGTATGAAGAGTTAACTGTAAACAAAGTTTCTTTACAGTAAAATCACTCTGGTTTAGAATGGTCGTAGGTAGATGATTAGATACACAGAATCAGGGAATGTATCCCTATTTTCCTAATCGTTATCTTTTTTTTTTTTTTTTTTTTTTTTTTTTTTACTGCTTCTTTGCTCGCCCCGCTTCATTGTATTCCTATAGGCAATAAACTAGTATCTAAATTCTTAAAGTATACGTCCAGAAAATGCCCACTTCTCTTCAATATTGCAACAGAGTTTAGTTATTAAAGGATAAGCGGAAGAACATGGAACAGCTATGCCTCGCTCACTGTGAGTTCCATACATTATTATGTTTAACCGTCCCAGGATAAAGGGATGAAGTGAGGAAATCGCAGAAGGATGCAGAGCCACAAGGTCGCAGGTCACAGACACTCCAGGTCTGTTATCGAAAAGTGTCAATTCTCAATGAGAGGATAGCAACCACACAACCCTACTCAGCGTTGAGAACAGCATTTACAGCGCAAGTTTCCACGTCATCTATCCGTCATTTCTATACATCACGATCCCCTTCTAATGTGATAAGGAAATTTAATTAACGGAAAGGTAATTTATAGAAAAGAAATCATGGTTTAAAAGCCAGCACATCATAACACGCCTAAGTGAGGGAAGGCCCCTAAACTACCAAGTCAAGAGTGCGCGGTCGACGAGAATCAAACTGCGACCTCCCAAATGCGAGTCACAAGATATCGCGACCCATTTCTCCCCTTAGATTTCTGCTATTATGTCTGCTTTTATGTTCTGGAGCAAGGTAAGATTGTTGCGAAATTTTTTCAGCTATCGTAAAATGTATATTTTACACATTCCAGTAGTTTACCATAACAAGAGAGTCTAGAAATCCTATAAAGGAGACTTCTTTCTCCTCGACAATCTCACCCCTTTCTTTTCGTTTCTACACTTGCTCTGGCGACATTTGTGGAGCTTTATGAGTGATTGGACAGCTGAGTGTTTATCGCTCAAGTTTGATTGCCGTGTTCAGTTCTTCAAGAATTCTGCGAGCGTCTTTTATGGGACAAAGGCATTCGTCCGTTCTCTTTCTCAGTCTATTATTCCACTTTCCAAGGCCATCAAATAACCGTCGGACCCAGACTTGCCCCATAAAGATTAATGTCCGCACGTTAAGCAAACTCTGGAAGCCTTCGAGTCTTGCGTTTTCGAAGGTGGTAGCCCCTGGTTATGGCACTTGAGAACGCCCGGATAATATCACAAGAACTGCTGCCTCTCTGTCACTGATAACTCTCGGCTATCAAAATCTGATGACTTCAACGCCTTTGTCGACCATTCTCATATTCTTCATCCTAACGACTTTTTACCAATAATGCCTAACATCTTATGTTTTGGTCTCTCATTACCCTAGGATTTATAAAGCGTTAAAAAGTTAATAAAAGTTGTATTTCCTTTGGTTTTAATTAATGGATATTATGTTATATATCATAAAAATTAAGAAATGAAAATTGCATCCATATTACATCATGAATTAAAACTATTAATCCATTTCATCGCTAAACTGTTTTCGAAATGAGATATACAGCACCTTATTAATTATTATTATCATTGTCATTATTATCATCATGATTATTATATTACTATTATTACCTATTTATTCAATTATTTATGGCAAAATGGTCTAACTGAATTTCAACTGCAGGCTAAAGACACGAAGAAAATCTTCCTACAAAAAAAAAATATAATGCCGTAACCTTTTTTTTTTTTTTTTTTTTTTTTTTTTTTTTTTTTTTTTGTAATTTACGTCCTCCAACGTCAAGTCATATCGGACGATGAATGAAATGAGCGTAACTCAAATGAGTCCAGGATCCATAGAGCATAAATTGCCCGATATTCATCTTAGGGGGTAAGGGAATATCCTGGATAATACTTTATACAGGTAACTCACCTGGCCCAGATTAAAACTCAGGACCTCTTGAACGTGAGGCAGCCACGCTACCAGCTACGCCAGGAAGGCGAGTAATTAAATTACTTAAATAGGTATATTGATTGCATATAGGTGATACTGTTTATTAATCATCTCATACATAAATACTCCTAGTAGATAATATTAGTGATTTCATATTTTCTGTATGTGCGTACGAAATTTTCCATAAGATAAAGACAACTACTGGAATATTTTGACCTAACTATTCGATGTACATGTAGGCTTTTACGGCCGGCGTTAATCCAATAGAATGTTGTTTCCGGGTTTGAAGGCCGTGGTCTAGACAACTAGACTAGTTGTGAACAGACAAGACTTAGAATCTCTGAAGATGCCCAACGGAGCTACGGGCGAAACGTCAGATATGTCTTCATCGTCTAGACTCCAGCCTTCAACCTCGGAAACAACATATTATTGGACTAACTATTCGTGTTATCCTTTGAATGGCACCAAAGTGATTCGGCTAGATACCGTTGTTGCCCAGCGTAAACACCCTAGCAGTTACTGAGAGTTAAAAGCACATTATTCTGGAAGTTTCCCTTCTCACCTCCCGAATATTCTATTAACTCTGAAAAGTTCTAGCGCACTCGCAAGTCGCCGAGTTTGTGTTTTGGCGAATGCGTTTCTGATGGGTCCTCAAGGGAGGTTTTATGTCCGTTTGCGATGACATTATCACCTACAATGCTACTTCGAGAGATTAGAGGCATCTTCTGTTCTACTCCACACCGCGTGAACTATCTGAGAAACAGGGCGCTTCCAGGGTATTTCATTACATTATGAAGTAAATAGAAGTGACGTAACGACGCTAACTAAATTGTATTTGTGAACTGACAATGGAAGATGGATATAGTCACAGTATATTAATCTTCTTTACTACTTACGTGTAGTAAGTGAAAGAAGAAGAAGTAGAAGAAGAAGAAGAAGAAGAAGAAGAAGAAGAAGAAGAAGAAGAAGAAGAAGAAGTAGAAGAAGTAGAAGAAGAAGAAGAAGAAGAAGAAGAAGAAGAAGAAGAAGAAGAAGAAGAAGAAGAAGAAGAAGAAGAAGAAGAAGAAGAAGAAGAAGAAGAAGAAGAAGAAGAAGAAGAAGAAGAAGAAGAAGAAGAAGAAGAAGAAGAAGAAGAAGAAGAAGAAGAAGAAGAAGAAGAAGAAGAAGAAGAAGAAGAAGAAGAAGAAGAAGAAGAAGAAGAAGAAGAAGAAGAAGAAGAAGAAGAAGAAGAAGAAGAAGAAGAAGAAGAAGAAGAAGAAGAAGAAGAAAGAAAGAAAGAAGAGATGACATTGAGATGTAGCCAGCAATTAACACCTGAGACTACATGAACACGAAAAGCATTATCCTTGAATACGCATATGTTTGTGAGCGCCTGAGTGTATGAGAAATGCATAAGTTAAATGGAAAGTAGACTAAACATCAAACCTGATATTTAAGTTCAGCGTATTCCAAAATGTGACAGAAAGAATTTCAACTAAAATTGTATTCCTCAAATTAAACGTTAGAACGAAAAAAATTCGTTTTACTCTCGATTTTCTTAAAATGACAATAACATTGATTCAAATGATATGATTGAAGATATTGTATGTCAAATAAATTATATAGCTTTAATTTTATAAGAATTAGGAATAAACTACTTCTTAATAATTGGTTTAGTAAACATAATCTTACTACAAATACTGTAAAATTCCCTAAAGCACATACGATTTCTCAAACAGCTGTTCTGCTGTAATAGAAACCGATGAAATTTAAGAGTATTGCGACTTGCTTTTAAACAATTACAGTATTGATTTCTTTTGCCCCCGCACAACGAAATGTTTACAGTAACTATTTCAGCGAAGGTTTATGAAGATAAACGTGACAAATAGTGAATAAAAATAAGTTTAAATTAAAGCACACAAATGATAGTCACTTGTGTAAGTAGTGTGAGTACATAACGTGAGACCTTCTAACAATTTTTCCGAAACTAAATTCTGGTTCGTAGACAAATCAAGTGACTAAATTACATATGGTTCTTTTTTCCTCTGATGACCAGGGAGTTACCGAGCTGTCCCGAACAGGCGCCCAGCGCCTACTTGGGGCTTTCCATGGGGCAAGACCTAGAAACTAACAAGGCCCACCATCTGGTCCTATGGACCCAAGACAGGATGGAAGTGGATACACCACTTACGGGCACCAACCCCAAAGGGGAAGACTACTTATTAGAGCTCGGTAGGGCCGCCTGGTGATCTAGCACACCTACTAGCTAAGCAGGCTAGTATGCAGGAATATTAATGGCTTCCCTCAACCTCGTCCGGAGACGTACCCGATCTCCCACGGGTATCGGGAACCACTGCCCCCTTGAGTCCAACACAATCCGAACAACTCCAATACAGGGAGGGGCTCAAATGTTCGGCCCGAGGTTCCTCTAGTAACGTCAGAGGTACCACGAGTGCTAGGGGTCCGCAGCGCTCGCACCACGACAGCTGAAGCGGACGGTTTCCCTCCCCTACAGAAAAAAATTACATATGGTGTTATTAAATGTGGTGAGTGTATTCGTAATTAATTTGAATTTGTGTATAAAACTACAAGATGATGTAGGAGCCTAGGAAGCTTCCGAGCCTGGGGGACATAACGAACAGACCTGTTGCGCACTGCATTTATCGCCCTGCATCCAGAGAAAGGAAATAGGACTAATGTCAACATTCAAAAGAACCAATAAGCATATCCAAAAATGCAAACAAGCCGAGCACAATAGAAGGACTTCCAGTACAAAATAAACAAGGTCAGCGAGTACATCATCATGTAGCTGTTTGTACGAAAGGTGTAGCAACAAAATAATTAATCTTCAAATCCCAGATTTTGATCACATTAGCATGTTTAAAAAATACGTGTCAAATGACCGATGTGTCTTAAATAATTACATAATATTTATACAAAATAAGCTAAAACTGACATTTCTTTACTTTTCTAAAATCCGTGTACAAGGGGTTATAAATTAGTTTAAACATGTGTATAACGGCCATACGAGTTCAAGGTGTAGATATACTGATAGATTTGCGAGGTGCGTTCAAGTTATAACACCTTTTTTTAATGAATGGGACCAGCTGGGAACTTCTGCTTTTTTTTACTACACGTGGACATCGCCTCCAAAATTGGCATTCCCGTTGGAACTTTGCACGCAATCCTTCATGAAGATCTGAAAATTCTCAATCAGCGATTCTCCAAAACAACGTTCTGCACTCGCTGGGTCATGTCGTCAGACCGGCTGGTGCGAGGTTGTGATTAGCTTGATTTGTTGTCATACGATGTTCTGCCTTCATTGAACTGCCGCACCCAGGAACGCACATTAGACACATCCATGATACCATCATCACATGCCTCACTCAACTGTCGATGAATTTCAATAGGAGTCACACCACGAAAATGGAGAAAACAAATAATTACACCATGTCCTTGTAATGAAAACGTCGCCATTTTAAGTAACAGAAACAGTCCTTATCGCTGCCACTGGAGCTCAGTGCACTGTACAGTGCTGCCAACTCTGTCACGCATTCGCAAAGTGTCCACGTGTATTTTTTCGCTCTAAGGAGATGATAATTTTCCTGTTTAGAAAGATATTGAGACTATAAATTGGTAGAATTTTGTAAAGCAGCAAGTATTTCCTTCCTCACGTAAGGTTTGGGGACTTATCTCTAATATTTTCCGGTTCACTACCAGGCATAAGTTGTACTGCCCTTATTTATAGTTTTTTCGTTGCTGACGGTAAAGCCACCTTTACTATTTGGGGTGTTCTACTACCTCTAGATGGAAGCACTGAACTGACCTGCGCGTTGCGCTTCCCTACACCAGCCTTTATATTAATACGCGTAATATAACTCATTACGCATTTTTCAGCATTATCTTTTTTTCCTGCTCTATTTAGTGTGTCTGCTCTCCATAGGATTTCATAATTGTTATCCGAAAGCTTTAATTTAATTATCAAGCACCAGTTCAATTATGAAAGTGTAATAAAGTCAATTCAGAGGTCATTGATTTGTAATAATTTATATTCCCCTTTATTGCTTTTTGTATATCAGAATTATACAAAATACTAGAAACTTAAAATCTAATGTGAGGATCACAAGCTTCAAGAGTTCAACCTGTAAACCTCATTATTTATGTTTAGTTATCTAACATGCATTGGCCAAGTGGAGCAATATACTTCTTAAATTACATTTCTCCTGCTTTCACCCTCTTTAGATGAATTTATTCCCTAGTTTATTATAACATAAGGGTAAGATAGTGAGGAGTAACTGCAAAAGACAGAGAAATGCGAAAAGCAAACAGTGAATACAACTTGTTAACTTGATGTACCTCCTTAAATAGAACCGTAAGAGGAAAATTTGTACAGAACCTGTCACAAAGTTAGTGCTTGTAATATAACACTTTTATCCTCTAAGGCCTTCGATTCTGGAGCACAAAGACGGATATTCGAAAGGATTACGTTTGTTTCCTTCCAAACGAATAGTCTTTTTCCGTTTAGTACCGTCATAAAGTATTTCTGACAGCCTTATTCTAGCACTGCGCCTGTCCATAACATCTGCACCTCTCCCTGCTCGTTAAACAAGCTGTAATGTTTTATGGTTCTTCTGGTCCACGGTCCCTAATCTTCCAGTTATATGTATCTTTCACGGTCGCTATAAACTAGCCAATAAATACCACCCAATAACTTTGTATAGAGAACACCAGAAAAATCTCACTGAAGTATACGCAAATGAATGACAATCATTGTTAAAGCAACATAGCTCTTAATTATCCGAAGTATCCTGCTAAAGTTTTAGAACATTCTTATCTCACATTCATTCTGTATAAGGCATCGTTACTGTGACAATTGGCGCGTTGTGTGTGTGTGTGTGTGTGTGTGTGTGTGTGTGTGTGTGTGTGTGTGTGTGTGTGTGTGTGTGTGTGTGTCTTTTCCGTGTAACCCTCTGAAAAAAAAATGAACAGACTCTGAAAGCTTATTGTAACGCGAGCGCTGGAACACCCTATGAAAGCAGCTGAGAGCGGGAGACGAGGGAGGTCCGTGTTAGCTACGCCCTCCCCTCGTTTGTCTTATAGTGGTGACAGGCGGTGGTGACGGAGGAAAAACATGACTGTGCCGTCTGTTTCTCTTACACCTGGTTCTCGATCATTCTTTTACTGGAACATTCTCGCGGACATTGGAAGGCGGCGATATTCCTATATAAAGGGGGGTTGCAGACAGACGGGGTCAGACAGTCAGTTGGTTAGTGTGTGTGAGTGAGGACAGTTCTTGGTGTAAGAAGGCAGTGTTAGTCAGTGACGTGTTAATGAACGAAAATATTGTGCAACGGAAGACTGTACGTAACGTGTATGAGTATCGGAGTTGATGTAATCGCGAGTACAAGTGAAGTTGTAACGGACGAACTGGTGAATTGTAATTGTGTGCAGCACGTAATTTTGTGTAATTGGCAAGTGTTTAACTGTAAGTCGGTGGAAATAAAGCACATTTTGGAGTGGTGAAATTGGACTTTTCATTTCACGAACCCACAAAGTCACACTGGTGTCAGGAAGCGGGAAGATAACATCACCGAATATTTCAACCATGGACGCGGCATTGGAAAAAATTTTGGAGAAGATGATGGAAATGAAGGCTGAATTAACAGAGAAGACGGAAGCGGCAAATAACAGCTTGGCCGCGAAGATGAACGAATTAATAACAAAAACAGAAGCGGCAAATGACAACCTGGCCGCAAAGCTGGAAGAAATGAAGACGGCTAACGATAACCTCACGGAGAAGATGGAAGAAATGAAGGTTGCGAACGAGGCCCTCGCCGCGAAGTTTGAGGAACGGTTGGCCGGCGTGAGGGATGACGTCACGAACCTGGGCAAGCGGAAGGGTCAAGTAGACGACCGCCTTAATGATTTAGAGGAAAAGGCCGATGACATCGCAAAACCCCTCACCCGCCTGACGGAGGAAAACCGACCTTATGTGTGGACGGAGGACGCCGAAGACGCTTTCCAGCACCCGAAGGAGATCCTGTGCAGTGCTCCAATTTTGGGTTTCCCACAACCGGGTGGCGCCTTCATTGTGGACACCGACGCCAGCGACCATTGCATTGGAGGTGTCCTATCGCAGATCCAGGACGGCCATGAGCGCACAAGAGTGGAAGAGAAGGAGCGTGTCGCAGCAGTGCGAGTAGTTGTGGCAGTGCCTGCTGAAGGCTGGGATAGCGCAGGCCTGAGGAGGGAGCAGCTGGCGGACGCAGACTTGGGGCCACTCTTGAGGGAAGTGGACGCAGGGACGAGACCAACCTGGGAGGACATCGCACCGAGGAGCGCCACCTACAAGTCGTGCGGGGCCCAATGGGACTCGTTGAAGACAAGAGTGGGCATGCTGTTCCGGGTATGGGAGTCACCCGATGGGAAGACGCAGACAGAACAGTTGGTACTTCCCCGGAGTAAGGTCCCGGAAGTCTTGGAGGAAGTGCACGCCGGTACTTCAGGAGGACACCTGGGAGCGAACCGAATGATTCGCAAACTACGGCAGCGCTACTTCTGGCTGAGACTCCGAGCAGATGCTGGTGGTACACCTGGACCGCCTCGCACGCTACGATGGGGCTGTTCGGGGCGAACAGCTTTGAGGAGGGAGCAGTGTAACGCGAGCGCTGGAACACCCTATGAAAGCAGCTGAGAGCGGGAGACGAGGGAGGTCCGTGTTAGCTACGCCCTCCCCTCGTTTGTCTTATAGTGGTGACAGGCGGTGGTGACGGAGGAAAAACATGACTGTGCCGTCTGTTTCTCTTACACCTGGTTCTCGATCATTCTTTTACTGGAACATTCTCGCGGACACTGGAAGGCGGCGATATTCCTATATAAAGGGGGGTTGCAGACAGACGGGGTCAGACAGTCAGTTGGTTAGTGTGTGTGAGTGAGGACAGTTCTTGGTGTAAGAAGGCAGTGTTAGTCAGTGACGTGTTAATGAACGAAAAGGTTGTGCAACGGAAGACTGTACGTAACCGTGTATGAGTATCGGAGTTGATGTAATCGCGAGTACAAGTGAAATTGTAACGGACGAACTGGTGAATTGTAATTGTGTGCAGCACGTAATTTTGTGTAATTGGCAAGTGTTTAACTGTAAGTCGGTGGAAATAAAGCACATTTTGGAGTGGTGAAATTGGACTTTTCATTTCACGAACCCACAAAGTCACATTATCTATTTCTATGTCCATATCGTGTCCACGGCCAGTTTACAATGGTGTAACAGAACGCGTTTCTTTGACGTTTTCCTACTGAAAAATAACAATAATAACAAATAATAATAATAATGATAATGATGATGATGATGATGATGATGATGATGATGATGATGATGATGATGATGATGATGATGATGATGATGATGATGATGATGATGATGATGATGATGATGATGATGATGATGATGATGATGATGATGATGATGATGATGATGATGATGATGATGATGATGATGATGATGATGATGATGATGATGATGATGATGATGATGATGATGATGATGATGATGATGATGATGATGATGATGATGATGATGATGATGATGATGATGATGATGATGATGATGATGATGATGATGATGATGATGATGATGATGATGATGATGATGATGATGATGATGATGATGATGATGATGATGATGATGATGATGATGATGATGATGATGATGATGATGATGATGATGATGATGATGATGATGATGATGATGATGATGATAATGATAATGATAATGATAATGATAATGATAATGATAATGATAATGATAATGATAATGATAATGATAATGATAATGATAATAATAATAATAATAATAATAATAATAATAATAATAATAATAATAATAATAATAATAATAATAATAATAATAATAATAATAATAATAATAATAATAATAATAATAATAATAATAATAATAATAATAATAATAATAATAATAATAATAATAATAATAATAATAATAATAATAATAATAATAATAATAATAATAATAATAATAATAATAATAATAATAATAATAATAATAATAATAATAATAATAATAATAATAATAATAATAATAATGCAATGAAGACTGCCTTTCCTTTTTCTGTTAAAGCACAGATCCCCAAAACATAGCTACCATTTTGTTACTCCATAGGGTAGCACAGACGGTGAACATTGATGATTATAGTTTAAACAGCTGTGCAAAAGGAAACTTGTAAAGGGAACACTCCAAGCTTGAATGGAGGACACTTTTCCATGAAGATAGCCTTTAGTTATTTTAATGATCCTAGAGAATACTGAAGCAGAGTAAACAAAACATTCCTAAGTGGTGGAAAACAATTGTGTTGCAATAATTTAACTTTCTCTATTCACTCTTTCTCATTCATTATTACAAAATATTGTTCTTTTAGATAATTCTTGCTAGCAGAGATAAACTGCATTGTGAATGTACACATTTCATTACCGATATAAAGGAACAATATTAGGCTTAAGCGATTGTCAAATGTTTTCATATCTAGTGATCGATGATTTTAAAATTCTATTTTCTTAGAAAACCTCAGTATATGATATCCAAATCTTCCAAATGCTGCGTGCTATTTAAAGCTTTCAAACTTTGTTCCCCTTGCCTGTTGAAGGTAATGAGAAAGGAAGGGTGAAGGGGGGCAGAGAGAAAGAAGTTCCCATTTAAAGAACGTATACGTGTGTTGGTTGCGGCGCAATAACCTGGAAGTTCTACAAAATTATCAACTATAAACACGCGCGCGCGCACACACACACGCACACACATACAAAATTTATGTCATAAATAGTATTTTTATGGGAGTTTGGAATGTTCGGTATCTGTCACTTACAGTTTATTAGTTATGTAATACAGTTAATCCTTTAGCATGAAGAGGACTTCAAAACTATTCTCAGAAAGTTCCCATAGACTTCCAGTTATCATAAACAAATGCTAAAGTATAAAGTAGCTTAATCATAATCGATTTTTTTTTGGGGGGGGGGGGAATGTTGCCTGTAAAGGCATTTAAATAAATTATTTTAGTCTGTTTACAGAAAGAGAACGCGCCCGCGACGACACCCACCCACCCACCCACCCACCCACCCACCTACTCACATACTCACACACACATACATACACACACCTCACCTGCAAACTTTTTTTGTCTAAAGCTGCCTTTATATGTTCAGGTTCTTTGAGAACCTGTACCTTCAGAGAAATCTCGCAATGGAATTAATGGTTGGAATGAAATACGCTATTTGCAAGTAAGTGGAAGAGTATTAGTTAAGTAGTAGAGAAAACGTTTATGTGAAATGCTCGTCTACGAAAACTAATTTAAATATATTATTTTTCAAACGGAAAAAGGTGGCCGCGCCGTGGCAGAGCGTTTAGTCCGCTTGACTCACACTAAGGCTGCCCCGATTCGATCTCAGGCGACCGCAAAGTGAGATTTGTGTTTGACAAACACGGCGCTGACTCGGGTTTTTTCTGGGAGTTTCCCCCGCCACCACTGCACCAATTGCTCTATTATCATATTTATTTTCATCCACTTCACCCTCATTTAGTTCATTCTGGGGACCGATGATCCCACATCCAGGGATTTCTCTCTCTGTTTCATAGTTATAGTAGCCTCACCCCATGCATAAAATGGCAAATAGGGACTATAGGGACTATAATTGAATAGCTCTGTGTCCTATACCAAGAGAAGAAGAAACAGGAAAAAGGAAAGGAAAATTTTAGAAGGAATCTTTTACCAGCAGACAGCCTTAGAGCAGTTGGCAATTAAATTGTGAAATATCCTATACAGGAAATGAGGATTAGCAAACACTTCAATGCTACTACTCTGCGAACGGAGCCATAAAAAGAACATAAAGCTCAAACTGCCCTAACATATCTTACTAGAAAGTTTCAGAAGAACTAATTTTATGAAATGTGAATGAAGCTGAGCTACAAGCAACAGAATGAAAAAGACAGAAGTAATTGGAATTACATTTCTGTAGAATACAAGAAGCAAGATAAAATAGAGTGCGCAAGAAATTCATTAAATGTACAAAACGGAAAGGTCTTTAGTGCATTAGTTTCAAAGCAATGTTGTTGGAATATAACAGAATGATTCTCTGAATTAAGGATTTCGTTGTAAAGGATATGCTACCTTCATATGACTTTCTGTATCTATCATTCAACTAACCCTTCTTACAAAAGCATCTTCTCTAACCGGTTTACATTGATCATGATAAGCATTTGAATTAATTTTATTACATATATACAGATTAATTTTAATGCAGATACATGAAATTAGAGGAATACATCAAGCTTTATGTACAAAGAAGTTCGTGGGTTCAAATCCGGTGTAGATCGATGGATGCTTTCGGGTACAAAGATCTTTAGCATGGCTTCCTCTGGAGGGGTAGTAAGCCCATTGGTCAGAATCGGAGATTTAAGACGTGAGATAACCTCAAGCCTGATAATGAGGCCTCTGAGCAAAATTAAGAGGTCTTTCATTAACAATATAGCATGGGAGTCTAAGATCCATAACAGTTGAATAGCATTCATAAGTAAAACCTCAATATGTTTCTTCGAGTATAGAAAGTGTTAAGAGTACTCACTATAAGACGATTTTAAGGTTCTGTTATTTTGCACAAAATAAGAGCAGACATGATAAAGGATTTTACAGTTGAGAAAACCACAAATATTTCAAAATTTACACAAACAACAACGAATGTTGCTGGCCCCGTAGCTGAGTCGGTAGAGCACCTGTCTGCCGTGCTAGGGGTCCCGGGTTCGATTCCCGGCGGTAGGGATGGACGTTTTTCTCCAACCAAGATAGTTCCTGATCTTCTCCAGAGTCTGGAAGTATGAATAGGAGTGTGAATGTGTGCGTGGTATAATGATTAAAACCCAACGAATACGAGTTAACATCTTCGATATGTTCCAAAGGGGAACGGCCAGCCAATATGACCATTGGAGTTAAAGGCGATAAATGAACACACAAAGGGGGAATATTTGGTAAATACTTAACTCAACCAAAAATGACATAAAAGCTTTAGCGAGATTTATATCATGCTGTCAGTGTTTTTTTACTCTTTCTTACCTCTCTGTGTCTTAGACATTTTAAAAAATCAATACATTTTATTTGCTATTATATCTAAAACATGTAATATGATCAAAATCATTTGAGCCGTTGAAATGGTAATTTAGGATAGGACAAATTTCTTGAATATATTTGCGGCGAAATAAAAAAATGGCATTTTATTTAATAAGTTTAAATAAGATTTAATTGTTAGAACAGAATATAAAACAACCTACCATTGTTTTATAATTTACTTCCATAGAAATACGCTTTAGGTTATGTATCCTCTCAATAATTGGCTTATTTAAATGTTACTAAGTTTATAGCTTTTTCATAAACCGTGTTCGCTTTCCTAATTTAGTATTAAAATTCTTACATGAAGCTATGGTTCTATTTCACTAAGAAGATAATTACAAATATGCTATAATTACAATGGAGCACTAGAGCACAATGCGAGGTACAGCTGTTAGTTAAGGTTAGTTACTTAAGTTAAGCTGTTGACTACTTAACTTTCCGGTATCTATGCTGTCTAATTTATTTATTAATAATGTGTAGGTATGATATTGACAATTTTAGTGAACATTTATATTAATTTATAAATACCTTCCGCTGATTTAACCGTTTCCTTTTAACATTTGTTGGGAAATATTGGTATTCACTTGAGCTCCTTTAAGACTTCTTAGTTAATTAATAGGGTTCTCAAAATTTGTATTGTAAAATATTGTTACCGAGGACACAACACAACCTCCAATTACTAGGTGATACCGAAATTAGAAATTCAGTAAATTAGATATGAACATTGGGCATATTTGTTAAATATGAAAAGGCTGTCGGTTTAGTAATCCACTATGAGGTAAGGAAATCATCATTGCCGGCGGTCCATGTGGTCGACACTTGAATAGAAGTGGCTTTCTTCGACCCTCCCTTACTAACTGCTGAACGAAACAAAAGGCACAAAGGTCCACATGTAACAAAACTTCGGCCTGAGTAAGGAAATTCTAGTGTGAATAACACATTTTCTTTAAAGGATTCACACACAGCTGGACGGGTCGTCCACGAAGAAAAACGGGGCTGGAGGAAGCATCATTCCTTGCCACTCATAAGAAATCGCGTATTATCGCGTTTCACATAGGTAACTCCGGATAGTAATATAGATTGGTGGCCCTTGGTCGGCTAGTTCGCGATTTATGTGATTATAAAAAGAAGCAGTGATTAAAGAAGTCCTTAACTTGGATTTCAGTGTCATCAGAGTCATCCTTACTCCTAATATACTCACGCAGACCCTGAGAGAAAGCTCTTGCTAGACCGCGCATTGCTTCAAATTGGTATAACGTTACCCGGAAGAGTGGTGACATAGATAAGTGATAGAGAAAGCGGCAATCACTGAAATTGTTTAGAAATGTCAACTAATATATTTCATATGAATAATATAATAAGTGAATGTGTAAGAAAGAGTTTGTGTTGTAAACTCTATCTGGATAAAACTGCAAGAGAACGTACGATCTAACCCTTTAGGCGCCAACAGACTGAGCGTTTAAACATTGTTTAAATAAAAGTACGTATAGCACGTCAAATGATGAGTACTGGTCCCAAACATTCTAAAGGAAAAATCTTCTCATATCCAAGGTTTAGGCTGAAAGCTTATTTCGCCTTCAATAAATTAAAGAGTAAGAAATCTAGAATTAAATCTTTTTGTGGGTCTGAGCTACTTAGCCCCGAGTACCCACAAAATTTCTCCTTTCACTGAAGTTTGTTTCGGAATCTGAAGTCACTTTAAATTAATGACCAAATACACATAGCTATAAACCAACTTATATACACGTTTTTACGTATAGAAATTCAACATTATTTTACGAGTTAATGGTAACCGAATATATTTTCCGAATATCAAAAAGTGTATACGGTAGAGAATCTTCCAATAAAGGTTGTATCATTTTGTCTCTTAAACAGTCTTGGGCTTAAAGTATATTTGTATCTATTATTCATGTGGGATGTTTACGTTTAGTATACTTGTTTATATACATCCCATTTAGTAAACCCTGTAATGGTATATAATGAACAATACTGTGGCATAAATCAAAGAACTTCACAACGTTCATTGCTCGCGAAATTCACATTCACGTTTAACTGCACAACTGCTGAAGCCAACTAATTCATAATAACTCCAATACTCACCAGTCAACTCATTAACTACCAACTTTTTACATGCCGATCCCAGAAGAATATCAGGGAAACCGAAACCTCTTGAATCGAAGGAATGGAAGAGAGCCGAACTTGAATCTTCGAGATCTGTAGACATCGAAATTTCAGGAACATTAGAGCGGAACGACAGAGACTACTTCCGATTCATGAAGTCATCGAATGTCTTTGAAGTTATTTTTTTCTTTCGTTCTCTTGACAACAAACAATATAAAGGCTGGAATGGGGTGACTCACACTTAGTTTTTGCGGCAGCCATTCGTTGCTGCCGTGACAATACGCAAGCCCTTACCGGCTGGGTTATCCTCTGCGGCAATAAAAGCTCATGTTAACTTTATCGGATATCCACAAGCAATAGAAATGAGTATTGTATTGTATTTTGGAAGAGGACTTGTCGGTCGTGGAGGATTTTCACTCATACAAAGAGCTTAGCAGTAAATCAACCTGATTATTAAATATGGGCTTGAAATTTCGCTGGAAACTTCGATAATAGTGGAAGTTTTAATACTCCCTATTCGAAAATCTGGTCAAGTTAGGTCAAATAGAAAGAGGACCGGTTCGAAGGATAATGTGGGATAATGTTCCAGCATTACAGTGTTCCAAGATTGCACCTGACACCAACTTTCTAAACCGTGACATTTATTTGAAAGTTTCTTCTGAGATATGCATGAAAACAAATTCTGAAATTACAATAGTATCCAATAGGGAATTCCTGAAGATCTGTTGTCATGTATGACAACTTAACAAACCAATTCAATTTGTAGATAAATTTTCAAGAAAGACACATCCAATTTTCAGTGTATTTCAAATCACAGTTTCATGCATATTTCCCCATATACATTTACCATAATAACAACAATAACAATAACTGTAATAATAAATTATTTTATAATTGCCTATAGAATTATAAATGCATACCTAACACGAATGACATACATGTTACATACATTACATTAATACACACATATACACACATAATTTCTACATGAAGAAGATAAATTTTCCTAATTCTCTTAACAGATGTCCACCCCTGCAGTTCAGTTCGCCTGTCCCGTGAATTATTCCACAAGCAGTAGAGTACACATATTTGTCAACATTTATCACACACGAAGAACTTTTGAAGTTGGCTGCACTGCAGTGACACTCTCAGAGTCACGCTTCCCTTTAGCTCTGTATTTTCATTTTATGCCTCACAGTACCCCAATAATAACACATGGAATAGCTGCTTTACTCTACCGTATAGGTACATGTGAATGAGTGAGCTCCCACACCTGATACGGAAAACTAAAATGTTTTATATCATTATAAGCAATACACGTCAGTACCAAAGAGAAAGCTTCCGTCAACGGAAAGCGACACATATTTACATCAGTACTGCCAACTAATTTATGATTTACTTCATACAAGAAAGCTTATGTATTGCTCATATACACCATATCTGAATTACAATTGCAAGGTCACAAAGGATTCTAAGGTGTAAAATAGTGGAGATTCATGTTCATGCACTAAAATAAATGTTACCAAATACCCTCCTATTGAAGAGCACTTTAGTGGCCATTGAAAAAATATGTTATTGATCTTGTAAATATGTAAACTATGCGATATTATAATAAAACCGCGACAACTATCTTCCAGGAAATCACAATTGTCGAACATAATTCGTAGAAAGGCAATTATGGGGTGAGAGGATAATTTTGAATGTTTTTAAATCGCATCTTTGTAAGACCAAATACTTTTAAATACCAAGTTGGCACTTATCAGATAGTTTGCTTTTGTGTCACACTGTTCACACACTCACCACACATACAAAATACTTGGCGAAAAAAGAAAGTGCTTTTTGAAGGTGGAGGTTCTAGGAGTCACCTGGAATCGAATTTGTCTTAGCGTTGTTTAAATTAGGTACATAGAAAAGAAAGTAAACATTATAAGTAAAACTATTCATTTAGAAAAAATGAATGTCATATTTACCTAATGCTCTTCACAGCTAACATCCTTCAGCAGTTTAAAGAAACCCTTGCCTGCTTTCCAAGTCATATAACCCAACAATAAGGAAAATCCCCTACAGTTACAATACTGATTGATAGGCAATGCCGTTTTAAGACCCTCACAAATGATGTCACCATTATTAAAAAAGGCCCAGAATATATGACATACAAAGTAGCCACAAATGGTGTATCTCGAATACGAGAGCTCCTAGTGGTTTACCGGGAAAATATATGAGTCAATTAGAGAATTGAATATCAGGGCGGCACGTTGGCTATGGTAGCTTAATGGATAAGAGCGACTGGACAGAAACCAGAAGATCCATGGTTCAAATCCCGGCCATGGCATTGAATATTTCAGTTTGACTATATTTAACCAAATTGTTTCCTTACGTATTAATTCAAGGCACTTTACACAACAGTAAGGGTAGTTTTATTACAGATTTTCGAAACAATATAACAGGAAATGAAGGCAATATGAAGAGATACGAGCAGTCAGAAGAAAGAAAGGAGACATGGGCAGAAACTCTTAAGTTGGGGAATACACAACGAAAAAGGACGGAATTGGAGAAACAGTAAAGAATGCGAGAGAGAGACAGAGAGAGAGGCAGAGAGAGAGAGAGAGAGAGAGAGAGAGAGAGAGAGAGAGAGAGAGAGAGAGAGAGAGAGAGAGAGAGAGAGAGAGAGAGAGAGAGAGAGAGAGAGAGAGAGAGAGAGAGAGAGAGAGAGAGAGAGAGAGAGAGAGAGAGAGAGAGAGAGAGAGAGAGAGAGAGAAAGGAGAACACAAAAACTCACTGAAATTAATTCGATAACTTTAGCTGAGCTCAGGTTTCTGCTTTGACCACTCTAAGCCAAAGTTTTGCTTTAAAAAAATTGTTTATAATATGAAACAATAGTTTACTACTCTGCCACTTCACGTTCATTCAACAGTTTAGAAGAACAAAATATGCAGTAACATCTACAGAGGAAAATTACGCTTTCGTACAATATTTCCGTTTGACAATTTTAAATCAATAGCAGGAAAACAGAATATCTGCTTTGAAACATACAGTAGCTGTGGGAGGGCCAGATTTACCTCTCTCAAGCATTCTCTGTGAGGTTGACTGTAATGTATGACCTCACTGCTGTTAACTTCGTTTGCGATATCCTCTTCGAACCCCGAATACATCCGATCTGTTACATAGCGCTGAGAGATTCATGTTCGGTCATCTGGGTTATTATACATCACCCCTTTTAGTCTAATATAGGATAGTGGTATCGATTATTAAACTTTTATATTATTTGCTTTTGTTTCTATAGATATATTGAACTATAGCGAAAATAAGTGTAAACCAGACATGCCCATTAGACATTCTAAATCAATTCACAAACTAAACTGAAAAATATACGAGTGTAACCTCTGAATAAACATCTTCACCCACTTTTCAATTAAATTTCTTAAAAGAGCTTATTTTTCTATCAATGTTTTGTAACTGAAATGATCGATTGTAGCAGGGTACACATATTCTGAAGGTACAATTGAAATGGAGCAAACAGTGGCATTAAACGATAGTCCAATTTTAAAACCTATCGTATATGAGGATTTTAAACTACCTTTTGTTTACATGGCCAGCAAAAACACAATTAAGTTAATAAATAAACAAAGTAAAACGTCAAGGAAAAAGAAAAATGACTTCCCGTTTGGAAACCTATGAATATATTGAGTCCAATGCAGTACCAAAGAATGTATCAGAAATGGTTAACACCGAAAATTCCATTTGACAAAATGTGTATCTTAACGAGATATAGATACATATTTGTGGTGCAATATTATCTATTCCTTACGCTTCATCGGTTATATAAAAGTCACAGAATCCAAGGTACTTCAAAGGTATTTAACCTCTCACGAAAGGGTCTTACAGATGTGGTATTTTAATCCTTTTAATCGTTTTGTGAAAATCACAATTTTCGGAAAAGCTTCCCACCTAAATGGTAGTTTACGTTTGGAGAATTTTCTTGCAAATCTTTGTGTCGCACCCTTGGAAGGCGCTCAATTGAAATACCAGCTTGTATTTAGCTAATTATTCGCTTTGAAGTTGCATTGTTAACACACGCACACACAGACAGTTCTTTTTATGAAACGTTATTTTTTTTAAAAAAGCCAGAGTGTTTCAAGACAGGTATTTCCAGAGAAAATTAGAAATAAAATTTGTTGAGGAAGTGGATGTCCGAAATATGGAAAGTAGTACAATGAATTTTTAGGACGACGTTCAAAACCACATATTTATTTGAATTGGACAGTCATAATCTCGATATTATCTGAATGGATGATGTCTAAATTTGGTGCATATATATTCACATGCCTTACTCAGATAGGATATAATAACAAAATAAATGAGTGTGGTGGAGAAAAAAGGAGAAAGTTGAAATTAGTGTCACCAAACTACTATACGTAAATTGGCCAGTTTCAAGTCAGTTTCTTAAAATTGTCAATTATTGGGTTGCGTTATTTGGCTGCGGCACATTTTGCGGTAAAATTGCTGTTAGTTTTGAGTTTTAATATAATTTACAAACGTGTAATATCATATGAAATCCTTGTGTGAATGCATATTCAATATTTTTATTCGTTAAAGAAGACATTACATTAGTAGTATGTTTCCTTTAACTAATTGGTTTTGCTACCCACGTCCTGAAAAGGCTAAACAGAACAGAAAGTATACATCATATCTACGTTTGAAATAGCAGCATACTTTTTTATTTAAGACAAGTAATGACTAAAAAGGTCAATTTATGATCCGTATATGCATACCTACTTTATATTAGGAAAAGAAATTACAGTTTTCCAGTATTATACAATATAAACAGTTGATACTGCAAGAATTTCTTATTTTGTAATTTTTACCTTTTCGTATATGTAGATAGTCATCTAATATTCTGTTTCTCATTGGTGACAAATTGTACACTTTATTAAAGCTACAATAATCCTGGAGGCACAACTTAGTGCAGTAAATAACTACAACTTTGCTCTAAGTCTAATAATTTGCAAAACACTGTGCACTGTGCTATAGAATAAAGATTAGATTATCCAGGGTATTTCTGGCATAAAACATTCATCACGTAGCCAGTACGCAGAACATTTTCGCATAAGAGGTGGTGCTCCAGAACTCCTATACTGAAAATGTAAAAGACGTACAAAGTAAACTGTAAACGGATTCAAAAACGATTGGATCAAGATCGTTTCTTTGAAACAAAGAAGCCGGACACAAAAATGGAACCGGAAATCTGATGCTAAATATTCAAAACGCTACTGACTGTAAGGGACGCTGTGATTATTTGTGGCAGTGTGCAAATAACTGACACACATATGGAACACCAAGTACAATGTAGTGTATGTTAGCTCTTATTGATCTAGATTCGTTTATTGGCGTGTAACAGCCATATGCTGAATGAGCAAGAGTTCAAAGAGCTATTCTTTCAACAGTTCTTAACATTTGGTAAATAAGTAATTAAAGATTGGATATACAACAATTATTTTAGCTTAGTCGAAGATTAGTTAGGTTAATACGAATGAAAACTGCACAAATATAAAGGTTGAGTTTCAGTACTTTAGTTTGACTCAAAATAATGATAAACGTAACACAATATTCCTAAAGCCACAACTGATTTTTCAATTAGAAACATTATTTCCTTTCATGGGGGTGGTTTTATCATAAATAATCCGCGTATTAAACAGCTGCATATGCTTGTTTCACAAACTGTACTTTTAATAGAGACATTTAATTATGTATACCACTAAAACGTGATACAGAATTTGAAATCTTAATTTGCAATAGTTCTTTTAAAATATCCAACAGATAACTGATTTTTTTTCAACTGTCCAGAGATCACTGAGAATGGAGATAGCATGTTGTTCAATGAACTTTGATGAAAAAAATCGGAATTTTTTGAACACTGAACAGCAAAACATTTTCAAATAATAGATAATAATTAACCGAGAAGTAAATATAAATGCGATAATGTAAATAGTGGTGTGTACCTAATGCAAATTAAGGTCATTGTTTATGTCACTGAATTGGGACACCATTCAATGAATTAGGAATTCTATTCGGATTTAGTAGCTATCATCATAGAATTCATTTCCAAACCTTTTTTACCGTAAACACACAACTTCTCAAAAAGTGGGGTAAAATTTGTTCTTTAACATTCAAATTGAATTTTTTATATTTAAGTGACATTTATGCAATTATGAACATTACAGAACTTATTCAAATGTTCATGGGTCTAGGTATTCTAATGCTATTGTAAGAAGAGGAAGTATTGCATTGCACTCAAAAATTCGAATACCAAAATTTCACTATAAATATAGCTTTGAAGCTCAACAGAAAAAAAACCCTGTTTAGAAAGCGGTCCATGTATGTGTGTTCGTGTAGCAGCGAGCAGCATAATCGATATCGAAACGTTTGTTGAATAAAAAAAACTTGGCGTTTAAGATCGACTTCCAAGAATACGAAATGACGATTTACAACAAAATCAGTCATCCAAATTACATTTAATTAGTTACATTTAAATTTAATTACATTTAATTTGATTTTTACATATGTTTACAAAAAACATATTTAGAAAGTATTTCTAAAAACAAGTTCTATCCTGAATTTTCTCTAAGTAATCTCTTCATTCTGAATTACCTTAGCGTAACCCTTGAACCGCAAGGGATGAACAAAATCTTTAAGCACAGAACTGTAGATGTCGTAAGAGGACACGCTTCATGTTAGAGTCTATGATCTTCATCATCATCATCATCATCATCATCATCATCATCATCATCATCATCATCCATCATCATCCATTATCATCGTCATTTTTATTATTCTTTTATTTTGTGAAATTTGCCATTTTTTAAATATTCATAGGTATTGCTTTCAGTTTAAATGTGCACGTACCACCAATGCATAGCATAGTCATAATTTTCTCCTTACTACTCATGAAAGGAGAATGGAACTTCGGAGTCACTATATAGCGACCAACTCTTTAAAGATGTTAGCATCCTACAGTAGCATCCATTGTATCTAATAGGAATTAAGTTATAAAATCTTTGATCAAAATAACGATTTGTATAAAGTGAAATATTAGATTAAGGATTTAAAGAATATTTTACTGAAGATTGAGTAGATATTACTGTTTGTTATAGCATCCTGTTACAGTCGAAAACTCTGGATTCATCGTCAGTGCTTTCATAGCTTACAAATTCTCTATATTCAAGCATATCTGTCGATGTATCCTTAAATATTAAAAGTAGAGACTTTTTTACAAAACGTGCTGCTGGATAATAAATCAGGAGGTCACTGGATAGATTGTAATAATTAATTTTACCACTGAAGCGCCTTATTTCATTTACAGTTCGCTGTACAAATATTTTCTATTATTATTAGTGTTTGAGGCCCCATTTCTCACCTCATTCGGAAGCAACAGTGTAGAAATGATGGTGGGATTTCATGTGTTAAAGAAATCGGCCTCTTGTGTCAATATTCAACGTTATTTTGAAAATGGTCGCGTTTAGGACGTTTTTGATATTAGTGTAACTGCAATTGCAATCACTTATATGAGCGTAAGTGAATATGAATATTAATAGTTTTTTTCGGCACTTTTCTAACATGACAGATTCGTAATGGCTTCCAGCCTAAAGGAATATCCAAAGAAGGAAACCTAAATTGTTTTACAGTTGAATTGTTATTGGAAAAATTCAATATACTGTTCATACCACTCAACTTCCCTCTAATTTACTTGACATTTGTTAACAAGGGGTAGTTATCATGAACCAAGAACTTTGATGTCCTGAATTTTAGAACATGGCAAAAATTTTTCCAATAAACGTAATTTCAAAAGCTATTTTTATCTCTTAAAAACCAATCAGAGTTCCTCAACGCCTTTGTACAGGTGTACTACAGAATAAGGTTAAAATTGTAGGATACCTCAAAATTCTTATGAACGATGCCTAACATGTTTTCATTCACTGTGTGAACATGAGATATTTTTATTATTAAAATCATTCGGACAAATTTAGACCGCAGATTACGTTAGAAAAACTGAAACGTCCTGGAATATTAAAAGCTTCAGTGAGGAATTAAATCTCAGAAGACATAACTTTTGGGTGAAGGTAAATATCAAAATATTTCAATGTCATGAGCTTCTGTGCCTTGGTAAAAGGTGTGTGATAACGGATTGGTGTTAAAAATATATGACATGCACAATAAGCTAATATACTGAAGTGTGTCCCGTGATAAGGGTGAAAAACAATCGGAACAGATAAGACATGTTTAAGATATTGTAGTTTTACTGTAGTAACTTTAAAAAATCATAAGTTATACAATTACTCAACATCACACCACAGTAATGTGTGAGGTTGTGATTCGAGAGGTCCAGGATTCTCTGCCGTTAACCGCCCGCTTGGACTTCAGAGTTCTCCTGAATTTTCGTGGTTGGTAAATTCTAATTTCTCACATGCCACGACTTCATTCTTTTCTTTCTTTCAATTCTGGGTTTCGTAGGATATTGCAATACTGGACAGATGATACGGATACATGTTCAAAGTAAAGAGGGCCTCTAGAGGGTCGAAAGCACGTCCATTGCCCTTTCTAAGTAGCTCCAGTATTGAAACAGGACTTTGAGCCTCTAGCTGTGTCTATGACGTATCTACCTGTGACCCTTGTAGTTCCTTCATTTCTTGTCTTCCTCTTAGGGGTAACAGGCACATTACACCTTTGTAGATTGCTATGTACGAGGTGTCTTCCTCCGCTTAAACTTACACCTGTACGTGTATGTTATTTTATATATTGTAAGATCTACAGAATCTTAGTTCTCATTAATATTTCTAAGTATTTTTCTTACGCCTTAAGAGGTTCAATCTCTTCCGGATAAAACTTTGAATTTGAGTTACAGATACAAGACTTCTCACGAGCTATAGAACACTTAAATTTCAAAAGGCTGTTTCATATTAATGATTAAAACCTCCTATATACAAAATTGGATCATCTGGCTTATCTAACATTTAGACAATACTTAAATGCATTTGAAATATTTGAGCCAGTCCTATCATTATTTTTAACCCAGTACTCGCAGAAAGCACCCTTACAATGTGGTTAGCATAGTAATACTGGTAATTTTCAAAAGTAATAGCAACCATAATACAATATGGAATAGCATGAGACTTCATTACTGTCAATATGCCGTCTTTGAATAAATTTGCAAATGCACCTTTATATTCACCTACAGATTATGTACTTATGTTTATATAGTACATTAGGATTGTGGATAAGAGGCACAGGCTTCAGGAAATGAAGACTTGGGATTTGAAACGCTGTTAGCTTATGCTACTCTGTGAAACAAATTAAAAAATCCACTTAAAGAAAACAAATATCAGTGTGACCATTGCAATACAGCAGAAGCTTTAGAACAAGTTCGTGCGAACATTTCTAATGTCTCTGTGTGTGCTATTGAGTGCTAACACACCATACTCAAAAGAGTGTGGTAGTTGAGATTTATGGTTTGCTATGGCTTACCCAGCCAAGTTTAAGTAGCCGACTCCATCTCGTTTTCTGCACCTTTGTTTACCCTGCGTAGTATTTGAAGGTGTTCACGAAACGTTAATGGTGGAGGTAATTGCCACGCTGTGCCTTGAGTGGTGGCTTGTTTCGCGGTTGATTAGGTCACACATTATCGCCCCGGCAAATGGCCTGCTGTGGCAAAATGAGCCCTACATACATAACAATTGACAATCCGGTTCCCCTATCGGGCAGGCAGACGTTTGCATATGCCATATGAATTTAGTATAGGTAGACATAATTCATCCCCGGATTGCAGGCTTCAAAGCGAGAAGGGTTTCCTCCCATTGGCAACAGATGTTAACGCCAAAGCGTGTCTCATCCACCAGATGCTTTGTGTGCTTAACTCGACATCAACCGCAGTTTAAAGCGCCATACCGATGCTCTTTTACATATTCAGTAATCACCCATGACGTAGACTTTTGTATTCACTTTAAAAGTTTGTTTTTCAGAGTATACGGTTCATTATTTCAAATGAAGGACGAGCGCATAATTTATCGACGTTATAACTACAATAATTTCTACCATTTGTTAGTTTCATTTCCATTTTACCCTGCTTGTATGAAGTCCTTATATCCCAGGACTTGTAGGTGACTGAAGTCAGATGCCTTTTCAGGACAGAGGAGCTCTCAATCCGGGAGAATATTCAGAACGAGATATCGGACCGATACCTGGTGAAGAAGTAAGTAATATGAAATAGGGGTGGAATAGATGAAAGGAAAGGAGATTATAGATTATAGAGCAGTTGGTGGAATGAATGGCTGCGGGAACCAGAGGATCAGGGGAAAAGCCGCTCAGACGCCGTAGGCAAATCCTTAAAATCACTAACTCATTTTTTAATAGCGTAGCAGGTAAAGATTAAATTCCGGTATTACTCCCCAAGAACTAATATCAATTTAATACTTTTATTTGTATTTTTCCAGCAAAGTATGCTCAATAGAAATTAGGAGCTCAGCCGACAGCACATAAATTAACCTAAATCACAAATTAAATTAAACATAACAGAATTACTAATTTAGAGTGGCAATACAATTTTAATTTCTTCCTTCACAATTTACACTAATATTTGTATGTATCCCTGGTCACATAGGCTTGTGGAGGAATGAAATAGCGGATTTAGCAGCCAAGACGGCTACCATGAAGCTCAGGGTTCGAGTACCATCTGTGACATCGGAAGATTTTAGGGCCGTATTGCGGAGAGCTGTGCAAACCTGCTGGCAGGAAGAGTGGTCCGCTCTCCGCAATAATAAACTTAGTCTGTGAAAGAACTTCCGATTCCCTGGGTTACCTCCTATCGTTCATCTCGTCGCGAGGAGGTGAGTTTGGCTCGGTTGCGTATTGGGTGTAATTTACTCATAGTTTTCTTTTTAAAAAGGAGCCTGCTCCACAGTGTCCGTTTTGCAACGAAGCGTTATCTGCCCGACCCGTGCTGTTAGAGTGCTTTTACCTAGCACACCTTAGGACGTCTCTGCAGCTGCCGGCCAGCTTTGCAGAAATGCTAGCGGATGATAATAAAGTAGTGGAGAAGGTTTTTAGATTCTTTTCTAGGTTAGACTTTAGGATTTAATGAAGAGAATCTTTTGCAGTTTAGATTTATATTTCTTTTTGTATTTTTAGTTTGTTATGTGCATGTATTTTTTGAAAAGTTTTTTATACATTTTTAGAAACATTTATATCTGGCTTTTGCCATGACTAATTTTTAAAGGGCGCTGATAACCTCTGCAGTTGAGCGACCTTATACGCATCATCATCATCATCATCATCATCATCATCATCATCATCATCATCATCATCATCATCATCATCATCATCATCATCATCATCATCATCATCATCATCATCATCATCATCATCATCATCATCATCATCATCATCATCATCATCATCACCACCATCACACTAATATTTGAGAGTATTTTATAGTAGTAATCTCACTATATCTGTTTCTTTTTACTTAGGAACGAATTCATTAGCACACAATTTCCTTCTTCTTTATCCCCTATTCGTCATGACAGAAGCACATGCTTTCGTCATCCTGGGACGGCAGTCCAAAACAAAGGAACTTCCCGTGTATTTGTTGATATTTTGTATACATTGCATACATATTAATTCCTATAGTTACAACAGTGTTGACTGATCAATTACCTTAGAATATATTAAGGTTTAACGATCATGTTAAATAAGTAACTATTTGCACTACACAACGAAGTTTTCACGACAGCGGCCAAAGAGAGGCAAGTAATGTACGGAGCAAAGTGAACTGACCTTAAAGGAGTTTTCATTATCTCGAGAAAACCAACTCAAATAACATTGACTGTCACGAGTAAAGGAAATCATATGGGAGCTACAAATAAATAAATAAATAAATGATTAACAGTTCACCAAATTAACTTATCGAACATTTTCCATGTACTGCTTGTGTTTCTCTTCGTATTGTTTAGCGTCATTTGAATATCTATGCGGAAAACAAATGACGAACACAAGGAAATTAACAGATGTTTCAATTGTGATAAAATTAAACAAATGCTAGAAATGTGACAAAAACATCGATAAACAGCTATTATTGCTTGAAATATATCCTTTTGTAGCGCATTATTCATCAAAATTAGTAATACAGAGTAAAATTGCGACAGTCGAAATAAAATCCATATGTTGTATTTAAATTGCTTAACATATGAAAAGTCGGCGCTTTGTAAACAAATGCGTACATTTCACTTTAAAGAAAAAGATATTGGCCCGTGTTGTTACTCGCAGATCGAAGATTCTTTAATTATGCTTAAAAGCGACATCACATTGTTAGTAATTTATTGAGCGTAAAAGAAATGTGGGACAAAATTCTGGCCAACTGGTGGCACTGATATGATTCTGACATTTGACAGCGCTGTTAACAATAAAAATATTTAATATTCAATTAAAGTTAACATTGATGAATATAAACATACAAAGAATGTAATAATAGCTTACACCTGCAGAATTTACAGAGGAAAGTTATAGAGAAGGTGCGTTCTTATTATTTCTGTGTTCACTCTATGCGTAGAGAATGTATTTGTTACCTATATCCCTAGGGCTTACAAGTTAGCCTGGAGTCAGATGCCTGTCTAGAAGGAGTAAACATATAATTAAAATACTGTAGCCGGATGGGTGATCATTTGAGCCCAGATTTGTAAGCACAATCAAATGGTAAGTAAGTATATAGGCACGAAAAATGAAGCAAATAATCATTAAAAATAAGCAATTAAAATGTACATTTAGTCATAAAGATATTTTTTCGTAGAATTCTTGCCTTACCTAAACTTGTTACAGTTCACGAGGCGGCTTATTTTGAGATTTTCTTTTTTGAAGCGTTTGTCGGTGAAGAACTTTTTATACAATGAAAAGAAACTCTCAACTTCGCATGAAGGTACTGGAACATGCGAAAAGCACCACAGTACTTGAGTGAATTCCCTTTCGATATACGTATCTGAACCAGAAAGTTTTTAGAAACTTTACACAGGTGTTTCGTAACAAGGGTTTTTCATTAATACCTTACTGGGTTTCCTAGAGGCAGTAAGACCCTGAAGACAACGTTCCTGAAATTTCGTCTGTCAAAGAAAGTGAATGTTCCAAGGTATTTTTTCGAGATTCCAGCTTGATAAAATAGCAGGAATTTTGGAGAAACGTTTTTGTATGCACTCTATCTTATCTTGGATGCCAATATTAACCAAACATCTTTGTGCAGTGGCAATGCTACTTGTTTCACCTGCATTTAAGGAGTACAACATTGTTTTACTTCATTGAAATGTTCTGCGTAGTATGATACAGCCTTCAACCAAGAACCCCATCTAATTAAAACTGGCTGAGGAGGTAAAGATAAACGTGAAAGGGCTTCATGAAATTGTGTAACTCTAAGTGTCGACCGTACACACACTTTGTAGATCCACGTCCTTAAGTCGACTCTAACTGCTTCAGCGAGGTAATGTGAATCGTCGGAATGATAAAATAATGACTAAGAGTGAAAATTTACGTTAAATTTACATGATTTGGATAAAATAAGCTATTTTAAGTAATAAGCATAAAATAAATGAGCATGCACGGTACTTCAGCAAAAGAGCATTTATAAGCATTTTGCATGAAAATCCGAGCTCTAATGATCATTCTAAGTCGGGTATAAGGCTGAAGAAGATATATAAGGATGAAGAAGATATATAAGGATGAAGAAGATGTATCAGGATGAAGAAGATGATGTTAGATAAAGTGTAAAACTGATGAAAAGAAAATTAATTATTGAGTTAGAATAAACGGTGGAGAAAACCGGAGAACTCAGCGAAAATCCACACAACTGCCACTTCCACCATCAAAATATTAGATATTGACCCCGGGGAACGACCATTGGTGAGAGGCGAGTGATCTAACCACCCAGCCATGGATATCATATATAATGCCAGAGCAATATATACAAATTAAATTATTAGTAAATGCTGATTCGACTTCTCTTGAGTATAAAACTTCAATGAAATCCTATTTCCCCCTTTGCAACGGCATTTTAGTATATTCTGTTTGCTGGATATCTATTTTTGAAACCTTCTGCTGTTTATTTTCTGGATTCCTTGAGATCTTTTGGCTAATGCCGTCATGCTGGAAGACACATAGGCTGATCGTCCTCCGTCCATGGCAATGACTAAATAATTGGTCACGGATATGGTCACCCTTTGGGTGTTTCCTTCATTCCTCCTTCTCAAAGATCACATTGGACGCACAAAATCCCAGCTGGCCTTCGTGCGGAGCTCTGCCCTCATTTCTTGTTATGTATCCATTAGCTTCACCTTTTGCGGTAGATAAATTGACACTTGCCCCCACATAACTGAGGATTCGCACTGCCTACAAAATAAAATTTGGATAATAAAGACATTCCTTCCACTTCTTCGTTCTAATTATTTCTCCTATGGGTTCGGTGGTTTTAAACTGGACATTACTGGCTGTCCAGACTTTATTGTTTCATTAATTGGGTTAACCAATCCATATCCTCTCCCTCCCTCCCTCCCTCCCTCCCTCCCTCCCTCCCTCCCTCCCTCCCTCTCTCCCTCTCTCTTTCTCTCTTCCTCTTTAACAAATAATTTTATTATTTAGAGTGCATACAGTGCAGAGGAATGTATATTTTAAGTTGACAAACAAATAAACCTGAGGATGTATCATCTCAGCTAAAGTGGATATGGTGTTTCGTTTTATTATTTTGAGGTGGGTTTAGGTGGTAGATTATTTAACTTTTAGTTGCTAAATCAGAGGATTTTAATAATTTACCAATTTTCTTTTGAAAGCACGAGGAGGAACGTCGTTATCCCCTAAAGGTATGAGCAGTCGTGCAAAACTGTGCAGTACACATCCAATGATGATACGGTCATTAACCCTAAGTACCTGTATTTATGGTATGATTCGGTTTAGTTTGACTCCCACAGATTTAACAATCGTATATCCATCTGAATGAAACACTGCATTGTAATTTACAGTAACTGTACAGATACAAAAGCCGGTACTAAAACACCGACCGTTCCCCAAGAATATCCCTACTTATACTATTTCCTTCTTCTATTACCTAAACTATTATCTATACTTAACATATATTGATTATGGTACATTATATTTATTCATTGAAACCTTTATTCTTACTCCAAAAAGGACCTGCCGATTTTGGGAGATGTACGCATTTGCCTTGCTATCACCACCAAGACAGGATTGTACATGTTTATAACTCTACATAGGCGATGAACAACAATAATATAAATTAATAGAGTTAGTAAATGATGTTGATGTAAAGCAGTCAATGTGGGACCTGAATTTGGCCATACATTTAGCGTTCTCAGTCCAAAGCAATGGCCCGAGAACGCTAAATGGTCGATGGACTCCAAAACCATGTTTGTTTGAGAGAGAGAAGCTGTAATCAAAACCTGTTTGATTCCGTACTTTTATAATTTCTAATTATCATTCTTCTATTCCGCAGGTGGGTTAAGTCTAGTACCTTCTTCAATATAAATGTTATCTATTCTTACCTCATGCTTCTACTGCCACAACTTCTAATTAGGATGAGTTTATGAATGAATGATTTCACAACCGAAGCCGTCTTACCTGCAACAAAAAAAGACAGCGATTATTAAAATATTAGGTTTTGCCTACCCAGTCCTAATAAATTTATTTCCATGTAGTATACTTAACATCCAAATAAATATTGACATGCTAAAAGATGAAGCTATTATATAAATATCGCAATTAAAACAGTAATTTTAGTTTTCTAATTAGATTATACCGATTTCTAGTTATTCATTCTATTAGCTAATTATATATATTTCTCCCATCAAAAGCACACATATTACATTAGTATGGTGGGGTCATTAAAAAATAAATACAAATTCTACTTGGATTTTTTTTTTTTTTTTTTTTTTTTTTTTTTGTAATTTACGTCCTCCAACGTTAAGTCATATGGGACGATGAATGGAATGCGTGAAATGATGCTCCAATGAGCCCGTGGTTCATTGAGCTTAGAGTTACCCGCTATTCGTCTTTCAGGATGAGGGAAACCCCGGAAAAACCTTATCCAGGTAACTCACCCTCACCGAGTTTCGAACTCGGGACCTCTTGAGCGTGAGGCAGACATGTTCTCCTTACTTTGCCATTAATTTTAATGTAAGTATTGTACGCTCTAATGCCTAATATGTAACAGATATACTCATTTTGAACACCTGAATGAAAACAATTATTGTAGAAGAATAGTTGAGTGTATGCCAACAAAATTCATGATACGAACCATTACGTAAAGGACAAGTTTTGATTAACTAGATGAAAACGACTTAAAAGAGGCAATTCGAAAGTTATCAAGAATGTACCTAAACTCAAACTCTTTGTCATATCTGCGTTACATGTAATACTCTCCAAGATAATCCCCGTGACATTTACTTAGATATCACTAGGTAAGTAATTAGCCAGCGTTCTGTATTTAAGGATAATAAATAATACCAATGATAAGAAGGTGCATTTTTGTCATTTTTACATCATCTAGATGCAGTTCACCTGGCAACTCAGCACTACGTCGCAATTTCAATGCAAATAAAAATAAACCTCATTATGGTAATGAGCATAATTTTCAGGAAACAATTTTAAAAATCGTGTGTGTTTACAGAACCCCATTCAAATAAACTACATCTATAATTATCAGCTTAACACAAATTTTGATAACACTTTACTTAATATTTTCAGCTTCCTTCTCGTCTTTCAAGAAATATCATTATATCTTGTGTAATATTCTTCATTGCACATATCAGCGGGCAATTTATATTCAGCGTTCTATTTACTTGATTTCTCTTTTGCCTTTATGTCGTATGATAGTGTACTTTTTAAGTCTGTCAGATTAACCAATGTTTTATTGGCATATAATAAATAGTTGATTAGTGTTTTAGTTTCAGATAGCTAAAGCCTCCGAAATTATGCTGATTGACCTAAATAACGGGAGAATCAAAGCCCTCGAACCGACTCGCGGAGTTTTTCCACTGAGCCTGTGGAAACATGATAAGTCGTTGCTGTTATACACAAGATGACGCTGCTGACGGAATTTCGTTTTGCAGTGGTAAGCGGGGTAGTTAGTTGACGCTGATGTAATATGGTTCACTTGTTATGAGTGATTTATTATTTTGTGCTGTACATAGTGACAATGTATAATGGGGAAATATATGTTTCTGCTACAAGCGTGTATGTATTTGCGATTCGCACGTGTTGACTAAGTCAGCTTGCCAAGTGAAGGTATATTTGCAGAAATTCTAGGTACACAATAATCCATGACATTTCCAATAAATATCAGGCCCTAGGAAGTGTTCAGGCTAAGAAATTTTAAAGACAGAATATTGTTCTTCAAAGAAACATTAAAGGAAACTCGTCATCGTTTACAGAATAGCCCCCTCCCACAAATGCGTATTTGTAAACCTCTTGGAGGGTCATCTTGTTATGAATCTATTACTCGCGCCAATTAGCAAAGACTATGGATTCGTAGCGCTGTTATTGTGTTTACCCCAAATAATTAAACGCAATGCTACATGTCCTGAGTCAGGTGCGTACACCTACCTAGAACTTTACACTTTCCGCTCAATCTATGTTTTACAGCCTCAGTTGCACCACTTGCATCGTTATGCTTTGACGAAGCTTCATTATTCATTTTAATGCTGATTTTTGTATATTGTAGAAATACCTTTGCCTGAATCCATAATAACATAAAAATGACACAGGTAGCATTCTCTTATACCTCCTCCCATTGTATACTTTCTTGTTTGCTTTAACATTTATACGCTTAAAACTTTAAAATATGAACCAGCATTGCACTGTACATAACACGGTTGGTTAAATGATTTGCACCATTTAACTTCCCTTGCTTTTACAATGCTTCAGATGTAGAACAGAAGAAGTGTTTCAAATGTGTACTTTTGATCGAGGAACGGTCGACTCTCTGGAATTCCATTGTTCGTTTACTAGTGTTAAGTCGGAGGTCCAGAATTCGTAGTGGAGCGGTGACGCCACCTCCACATTACATTTCCTGCTCACGTACATAGTTAAGAGTACAGCCGCCTCACTTCCGCATAACCATTGCGGAAATAGCTGACGTCTGAATAAGGGAAAACCTCGGGGAAAAAAAGTTATTCATATAACTCACCCTGACCGAGATTCGAACTCCGTTGCAGTTCAGATATTAATATAGTAGAGGTTATTCTAGTAAATGAACTTTTAGTGAGATTAATATAACTATCCTTCTCCAAATAAGGTTTTGGTATATTACATCTTGGAATTCAAGGGAATAGTCTCTGTTGCTTTTGAAAACGTCACTGAATGAGTTACAGAGATAGTATTTAATCTGGCATGGAGTTTAACACATTTAAAATTGCATCGAATTTCTTCAGAATCGAACATGAAATTGTGCAATTGAGGCTGATATTGATAGAAAGTTGTGTAGTATTACATTACGTTGCTCGTTACGTTTATTAGTGAGCAATGATTTGCCGTAGTTATAGATTCACGAATAAGTTAATTCCGTGGCTTATTAAAATTTATAAGTAAACAATTACTGGAAACATGACACTTTTACCATGCATCTCCATATGCTTCTTACAAAAAATAACCTTTTATGTAAATATGTACAATAAAACAAGCAGGTACAGATTAGAGCAAACAGACCACAATTTCTTTCTGTTGAATACAAAAACAGCCAAATCCCCATTCGTTACACCAAGAGTACGCTTTTTCAAGTTGCGCCATAGCCCTAGTTCGAAAGCAACACACACCATATATTATTTACACGTTCTCATTTTATGTAAGGTCAGAGCAAATCTTTTTGAAAATCAGGATTGTAAAAAGGATAATTAATTGGAAATGTTTGGTGCACTCAAGGAGTGCCAGTAACATTACTAAGCTATAACTTTATTAATACAAATTGCTTTTATATATACAACATGAATAAATAATGCATTTTTGTCATTGATTTCGCTTTATTTACTGTATAGAAATTATTTATTGCTTAAAATATTATAATATATAATAATAAAGCCAAGATAAACCAATATACTTCATCCTTTTCATAACTATAGAAATGATTTAGGCTTAATAATATGTATTTACATATTTTAACTTGTTCAAGTGTTTGAAACGAATACATATTAAATGTTGATAACAACGTTTCTTCCTCATTATCTACAAGGAAGTTCAAAAAATAACGATCCCATTTTTTTTTTGACAACGTACCTTTACTCATGCTAATAATTTTGACAGTACTTCTCAAAACAATCTCCCCTGAATACGATGCACTTGTCCCAGTTTTTCTGCCAGTCTTCAAAGACAGTCTGGAACCCATTTTTGAGAGATCTTTCAAAATCGCTCCGCAGCCTTCACCGCTGCTTCTGATGATGGATAATGCCTCCCAGGAAGGCGTTTCTTCAAGTTTGGGAATAGTAAAAGGTCACATGGGGCTAAATCTGAAGTATAGGGAGGGTGAGAAATGCACTTCCCATTGATTTTGCAAGATATTCAGCAAAAATATTGGCAATATGCAACCGCGAATTATCGTAGTGCAGCATCCAGCCTGCTTCAAAGAAATGTGGTCTTTTGCACCTGATATGGACTTGCAATGTTTTCAGGACATCCCTGTAGTATTGCTCAGTTACTGATGTGTGTGCAGGTACAACATGGTGATAAACAATTCCATGAATATCAAAGAATGAGTTGACCATAACTTTTTCAGCAGAAGCAACCACTTTTGCTTTTCTGGGGGTTGGTGATGAAGGAGATATCCACACTGAGCTTCATTGTTTGCTCTCAGGATCAAAATGATGTAGCCAAGTTTCATCAGCAGTGATTACATTTGAAAGAAACTCCGGATCTTCCTCTAACATCAACTTTAACTGCATGTTAGCTCTATTGCAGCGATAGGCGATTCTGAATAAGCCTGAACTTACCTTGTTCTCACAGGCGCGAACCGGAGTACCAACAATGAAACTATTGCGACGTGTTTGTTTCACATTAAGCTAACAGAACATAATAAGGTTGTATTTTAGTGCGAAAAATCATGACCGTAAAATATCACGATTATTCTCTATTGAACAGCCCTCGTAAATAATACACCAAATAACATACAAACTGAGTGAGGCACGCTCCGTTTGTTTATTTGTAATCCAAGCTATTTTCTGTTATTCAACAACTTTACACTTTATTTCGAATGCTTCTCTTACTACTGCATATGTGTTTTAAATAACAGAGTTATGTTTCGACTATATTTTCGTTCTATTTTCTAACCACACATAACTTCAACGACGGTGTTCTTCTACAGTCCAACAACCCAGCGGCAATATCATAAAAGAAAATTAAAACTTCTGACAAGCTGCTTCACCTCCCTTCCTCCGTCCCACTCTGGCGCCCGTAGTTACCTCCTGCCGCATTTTATGGTTAAATCCCGTCTACAAAACGAGTAGTTCTGTAGGGCATTAATTATCACATTTGATGCGTTTCTACACGTGCGTCTCATCGAGGGAAGCTTCGAAACTAATTAAAACATAAAGGAAAAATGTCGCTTTACATAACAAGATGAATTACAATGTTCAGACTGCCGCAGGAATGAAAGAAAATTGAATCACTGGCAGTGAAAGATAGAAAGTTAGCTGCAGCGACTAACTAAAATACGAGTATTAGGTTTACTTATGCGTTTGCTGTTTAATTGTGCTTTCTCACTTCATTTTCCACATATTGTTATATACACATTACCATGAAGGAAACTATACTCCGCTTAGTGAAATCCACAGCTCTGCGTGCATTATTACATCAACTGTCAGTATTCTTTTATCTCTCTCACTCAAGTTCAATCACTTTGTCGCATAGATATATTTGTCTAATGATATATTTTCCACCTTTTCCGCCCCGTCCTATAGCAGTTACCTTCTTTCTGTTCAAAGTGCACCTTCTGATCTAGCCAATGACATTGGCTAGGATTGATTATACCTATCTGTTATATTTTGCTCTCTTTTTTCAAGTTCGCTTAGTGTGGATTAAAATAGGTTACTCTGTTAGAACAAAGTGTGACACGAACACAAATCACTTAATATAGTTCACTTTAAAGAAAATTTCAAATACTGAGTACCGTTCTAGTATTAACTCAGGGCCGGCAAGATGAGCATCTGAGGTGTGAAGCAGTCAATCCTTCCTTTATCCTTCTTTCTGACAGGTAAACAAACATGTGATGTGTGGCACAGTGGCTTTCATGGGGTTTTGTATAAATGTTCTTTTGCGAATTAATCAAATGTAGATTTGTGAAATCAAGAGTTAGATAGGAAGCACGAGAAATTTAATGACACTTCAGAATGTGCTAAACGGCTGTGAGAAATCTTTTTCTCTCTCTCTCATCACACAACTGACTAGCCAAACTTTACGCTGTCAAAAAGTAGCTCTATAGAATTAACATGCTTATTACTTTTTATTTGTTGCACAACAGTTGATATATGGTGCTAGTTGCTTTACTTAGGATTAACATGCTTAATGGCTTTGTTTTGTTTTATTATACAATAGCTATGCAATGATAAATATTTTCCTTCTGCTGCTAAAGACCTTTAATACATCTATACTCTATTCTTAAAAATAAACGTCACAAACTATCTAAAAGGTGCATTGAAATTGTTTAAATGTACCTTGTCAAATAGTGACGCAGTCGTAATTTACACGATTAGTATCATTGTTGATTTCTTTTTAAACACTAGTGTTTCAATGCCCAGCTGCAAACTAGATAAACTTAAATGTGGAACAAATTGAAGATGTTCATCCAAAACGTTACCGGGTATCAGGCTCTTGTTCAGTGTCAATATGCTTTATAGTTGTTCATGTTGTTAAGTAGTATCAAAGATTGCCAGTAATTTGCTTACAAAAAGGTGGAGCTTGAGAAACGTGACTAGAAATGTAAACCATGTTTTCCTGAACTGCACAATGGTGTGTTGCTTTGAAAGTTTTTAGGCTACAGTAGATACATTACAATAACCATAACCATAACAAAAATAACAATACTAATACCAATACTACTAAAAATAATACTACTAAAAATAATACTACTAATAATACTAATAATACTAATAATACTAAAAATAATAGTACTAATAATACTAAAAATAATAGTACTAATAATAATAATAATAGTACTAATAATAGTACTAATAATAATAATAATAATAATAGTACTAATAATAATAATAGTACTACTAATAATAATAGTACTAATAATAATAATAGTACTAATAATAGTACTAATAATAGTACTAATAATAATAATAGTACTAATAATAATAATAGTACTAATAATAATAATAATAATAATAATAATAATAATAATAATAATAATAATAATAATAATAATAGTACTAATAATAATAGTACTAATAATAATAATAATAATAATAGTACTAATAATAATAATAATAATAATAATAATAATAATAATAATAATAATAATAATAATAATAATAATAATAATAATAATAATAATAATAATAATAATAATAATAATAATAATAATAATAATAATAATAATAATAATAGTACTACTAATAATAATAATAGTACTACTAATAATAATAATAGTACTAATAATAATAATAATAATAATAGTACTAATAATAATAATAATAATAATAATAATAGTACTAATAATAATAATAATAATAATAATAATAATAATAATAATAATAGTACTAATAATAATAATAATAATAATAATAGTACTAATAATAATAATAATAATAATAGTACTAATAATAATAATAATAATAATAGTACTAATAATAATAATAATAATAATAATAATAATAATAATAATAGTACTAATAATAATAATAATAATAATAATAATAATAATAATAGTACTAATAATAATAATAATAATAATAATAATAATAATAATAATAATAATAATAATAGTACTAATAATAATAATAATAATAATAATAATAATAATAATAATAATAATAATAATAATAATAATAATAATAATAATAATAATAATAATAATAATAATAATAATAATAATAATAATAATAATAATAATAATAATAATAATAATAATAATAATAATAATAATAATAATAATAATAATAATAATAATAATAATAATAATAATAATAATAATAATAATAATAATAATAATAATAATAATAATAATAATAATAATAATAATAATAATAATAATAATAATAATAATAATAATAATAATAATAATAATAATAATAATAATAATAATAATAATAATAATAATAATAATAATAATAATAATAATAATAATAATAATAATAATAATAATAATAATAATAATAATAATAATAATAATAATAATAATAATAATAATAATAATAATAATAATAATAATAATAATAATAATAATAATAATAATAATAATAATAATAATAATAATAATAATAATAATAATAATAATAATAATAATAATAATAATAATAATAATGATAAACCGTGACACGACCGCTAATAGAGGACAAATGCCTGCAAACCCGAATGCCGGTCTCACGCCCATAGGCAAGTTAGAGGTGCGCCATCATCTAACAGATACGGGGAGATGTGGCCAGTATCTCCGCATCCCCCAGCCGGAAAGTTGGCTTTCTTGTGCAGGGCCGCTTATCTATCGTAAGCTCATCAACTTCCGCACGATGCTGAGTGGGCACAGGTCCTATACCCGTGACTTAAAATCCGCACCCCCAGGAGTGGGAGCGATCCCACGTCGTATTCCGTGGCAGGGAACCAAAGCAAGCTGCCTTAGCCCAATACGCCACGGCGCAGGACGACTCCAGCATGAGCCGCAATGAATTTCCTTGTTAGGGTGAAGGTCGTAATGTATCCAATATTAGTAGGAAATATCAAAACTCTGCATTCCCAACGTGAAGAACAAAAAACGTATACCAAGTCCCAATTAAACTTCCGTTGTTCACTCATGTTACAATACAATCCAGCACTTCAGTGACAAGACGCCACGCGACCTAATAGGTTTAGTTAGTTCTGTCTACCTGGATCTAGAGAGTAGTGAGGATTAGAGGGAGGGCAAATTCACACTTATGTGCCTTCCTTCCCGCTTTTGTGTTAACTACCTGATTATGATGCTAATAAGAGTAAGGGTGCCCCTTCTACACAGAAGGGTATCTTTATCGCCCAGCCTCTGTCTTCCAGCCGCGGCCAAGACAACGGAATGCAGCATGAGGTGGTGGGCGGTCAGCGCACTGACTTCTCTGATCGTAAGGCGATTGCTTTACCCTATAAGGATGTTATATATGCAAATTAGCATCCTGGACCAGATCTCCCGAAAGAAGAGATCCCCAGGCCGGTACTAGTGAACGAATACGAATCCCGCAACCGAGGCAGGCGCGCTACGACTGAGTTAGCCGAGCCTTGATACTTCATTGGATGATAAATTAACTTGAACGAAACACATATCAGCAGCCTATACACAGTGATGTTTGTGACTACTGTGTTTTTTCATGCCATAATATCTTAAGGTGTAAGAAATTCTAACATTTATAAAAAATGAATGGAATATTAATATTAGAAAATAAATAATGGCATACTAGCCACTCACCTAAATTTGCCTACCTAGACAGATATGTGTAAACATACCGTCTGCTGTAAATCAAAGCCTAATAAAGCTTAAAACTAAAGCTAATTTTTAATAACACACATCCTGTAGTTCTACGAGTATCTCGATATGTTTGTGCATGCTGCGGTGGCGTGTTAGTCGGTTGTCACTGCTTAAATGTCATATATATTTTAATCGGTTACAATTCGTAATACACACCTAATAGAACATGCGTGTACGTAGCGATATCTATTAATTCTGAGAGTGTTTAATTCTCTGAGTACACAGAGCAGCATTATTTCAAACAAGAATACGGATCAGCGAGTAATCTGTATATACTTATTGTTTGTTACAATTCTAAATACATCCGTTTATGGACCTGCTGGGAATATGCCATTTCCTGAGAGATGAAAGCAAGAGGGAAGTTGGTGCTTTACATAGTTATTAATTATTACTGATCAAAACATGGGGCTGGAAGTTGTGTTTGAAAAGCTCTATAAATAATAAAACAGTTAAAATCATCCTGGATATTTGGGAATATGGCAGTATTTTGTAACATTTATCTGCCGTTCAAATAATTAAGAACAATTCTTAAATTTCTCTTGAAATACAAACTAGTAAACAGTATTTAAGTCCGCTTGCTCCAAGTTATATAGTGAACTCAAATATAAATTTATTTCATGATATGAAGCGACAGTCAAATATTTGGAGGAAGGCTTGACAATGTAATAGCTTTGGTTTAATGATCTTTTGCATGTGATTTGAAAGCTACAAATACTTAATATTTCAAGGGATAGTGTTTAATGTATATATCTCAGTAAGGATTAATTCTACAATATATTTGATAAAAGTACATAGTTACATTTACTCGTACTTCCTCTACGTAAAATTCTACGAATTTGGGCGTTTTATGTCACTTATAAAACATTAATGATATTAACTAGTTATTTACAGAGAATATTATATATGTAGTTCTTTGTTATACAAAATGTTATTAATTAGAACTGAAAAATTCTGAGAAAACGAAACAAAGTTAATTGTAAAACGTGGTATAAAATGAATAAATGCCCTGCAAGAGCTCAAAACCTATGAGCTGGCATCCTAACTTTTCGGTATATTTGATAAAATATGCGAAAAATTATAAAATGTGACGTGACTATGTATTTATTAAACATGTGTATATCGTTTATATGCAATAATAATCATATAAATGTCATTCTTATATCAATTACACCATTCACGATATAGTCCAAAATATAATTTTACGAAATTAAGTGCTTACAAAAAATGCAAAGTCAAATGCTGCTACAGCAAGCGAACATTTGCAATATAAATAAGAACGGGAAATCTGCATTTGAAGATTATTCATCATATGATGTGCTTTGGGTGTTAAATATACTTACTACACATGATATTTCGATAGCAACTAAAGGCTGAAACAGCTGTATTTAACAACAAAAAATGTTAATGAGTTGGTATACCGCAGAACTCCAATTATCCCGATAAATTGGAATCGAAGCTCATCCGGATATTTTAATAAATTTTAATAATTATTAATGTGTGTATCTTGTATCATTAAATTCATGACCATAAAGCCATGCTTACAGTTTGTACATACTGTACTCTTGAGGTATGAAAGAAACCTAACTGGTTATTTGTATAAAGTTAAATGAGTATATAACACATGTATAAATATTTCACATATTTAGTTGAAACTATAATAATCTCACGAGTTTTGGAAGTAAAGTGTACTTTGGTATTAGGAATCTACCTCAAAAATCATATGAGATATATGCAGAAATGCCCAGGTTAACTATCCAGTTTTGTATTTATTCGACTTGTTATTTTTAAGTTATGCTGGAGACGCTACATACATATTTCTAAAAAGTTACTTTTGTCAACAGTATTTCTCAAATCGTATGTTTCCTTTCAAACAACATCATCTTTATAGCGCTCCCTTACCTATTATAGCAAGGCGGTACAAAAAGTAAACTGAAATTATTAAACTATAAATCTCTCTCTCGTACAATATCACACTCCTGCATCTTTTTTAGATACGTGGTTTATAGACAGAGGGCTTTACTTTCTGAAAAACACTTCACCGAATGCAGGAATATAAAAACACATTGGCTGTGAAATATCGTTTTTGAAACTTTTGGTTGAAGGCAATGCACAAAAACTGGTTTATTGAATTGAAGTTCGACCGGAGATCATCCAAATAATTACAAAGAAAATAATAATATTCATTCTGATATTTAGAGACATTCAACTTTGCCACTTAAGCGGAATTTCAAAATAATTTTAATTTCTGAAACATAGTACATTTTTTTAAATTTCAAATTTGTGCACCATGTGGAAAACAAAACACAATTCGGATAGTAATTGCCAGATAAACTAGGCTTTTGTGTACTTGCTCTGCTTTAGATGAGCAAAATTGTTGAACGAAATGGAAATCGATTTGGAAGCGTTGAATGGAGAACTCGTATAGTCCATGTTAGACGAGGCTTACAAGTGACTGATAAGAGGAATTGCTTCAGTAGATGCTCTACTGTCAGTTGAAAATCGTGTCGCTGCACGCAGCAATCATGTAACACACAGAATCTTGACTTTGTTCAGTTCATCTGCAGTACCATTCACGGAGATCCCAATTGCTGCCTTACGTAGTTAACGCCTCATGCATATTCATGAATTCGATGATCACTTGTATAAAGTAATTACCCTTTTAGAAACACTTCCAGCAAGACTGTTACAATTATGGTAATTGCTTGCTAATTGGTTTCACAGTCGCCCATGTGTGACCAGGAGTTGCAACACGCCACTCTGCGCCCTGCCAATAATTATAGTTTATTGCATGAACTCAATCAACAATATACACTAACCTTATGTTTCGCCATAGGCCCCTTATTAGGCAACTGTGTTCTGGACACAAGAGCAATTTGTATACAGATGACATCATTGTGCTCGTATTGTTGTGTTGCTCGTGTGTGATTTTATTGTTTCAACGAAAGGTCAGAAATTGTTACCCCTAAGGATTATGCAGCTCTGAACAATACTTCAAATTTTCTGATCGAAAACATGTTCACTCATTTGAAACATTTTCTTCTGAGGTTACATTTCTTTCTTTAAAAATAAGTACTTGGACGAATAAACCAACACTCAACTGAATATATGCTTGTGCACTACATACTTTACACATTGCATGGAGCTGACCTTAAAAACACTATCGTTAGAATGGAATCAGGCGACAACAGAAGCGTCCTGCTGTAGATCGTCAGCGAAACAATCATATCATAATTAGTCCTTAAAAAGAACAAAGCATAACTATTAATTTGGAACCATATATTATGTGATTACATGTTTGACAGAATTTAAATATAGGACATGGTTAGATTTATGATCAGTCATGAAGGCTCTAGTAGAGAAATTGGTTAAAATGTTTTAAAATGAAACTAAGTGCAGAGTGAAAAGGAAGACTACATACTTAAACTTCGTGTGTAGTATACTCATCCAAAGATGCATGACTTTGGGAAATTTAGGCCAAAAGCAGTAAACATAATGCATGAAATAATAAATGAAAGGTCTCTTGTACCTTTCGAAATGTGGACACATCAATCGTGAGTCCAACAACCTAATTGTTGACCTCGCGGCCAAGTGCGTACGGCAGAGTTAGACAACCATCCAGAGGGCATGTGGTCTGCACTGTGACAAAGCTAACTGCATGGTCAGTTAAACGATGCTTTGAATAAACACCTATGGGAAAATTCATTGCGCCTAACTTGAAACATGTGTGTTATAGTTGAATACAATCCGAATATACCTTAAAATGTACCACCTTCTCATAGAATGCAATGAATACAGAAGAAACAGAAAACAACACAGAATCCCACAGGATATCTCCACACTGCTAAACAGTTTCGAACTATGCCGCAATCTGTTTACTTACCTAAGGATATTGACATTTGGAAATTAATATAAATTATGTACAATATACTTTAATCAATTGTAATTCATAATCTACACAATGGTGTAAAAGTAATAAAACTCTTTTTTTTTTTTTTTTTTTTTTTTTGGAAAACACTGTTGTTAACTTAAATGAATATGTTCTTGTCTTTATTTGTATTTAATGTACATTTTTTTCCTAATTAAGGTTATTGATGTGTATATTTTATATGTTTGATTGTAAACCTTTATATTTAATGTAAATTTTTATATATGTAACTAATTGTATTATTTTGTAAAGATGGTTGCGATATGACCTACGAAGTTAAAAGTCCTTAAATAAATTAAAAAAAAACGAATATTAGTGTGAATACAAAGTATCAACAATACATATTACACACCTGTGTGTTGGGCAACAAATGTAGCTTTTTTGTTGTATATAACCAAACCCGAATTCAAGTAATGACTTATTAGATTTTGTTTCACATGTAACTATTTTATATGGACCATTTTTAACATATGGATAGCGATTTTAAATCCTGAAATCTTATATTTATTAAATTTTGGAAAGGTATTTTAACTAATTACATAGAAATAGTACTGAGCAAGAAAAAGCTAAAACAATTGGATCTGTATAAACAGAGAACCTGTGGAGATTTTGTGGACATGTATTTCCCTCTTTTAAGTTGCTTTATTTAAATATATATGTTGGCATCCATTTGTTGGTTTTAGAGTTTAAGGTGTCCGCAGACAGATAGAAGTAGGACCATGAAGAAACTCTAACTTCTGAAACTTCTGATGTGTTTCAATCGCAGGGCTTTATTTATTAACTATAATTTAATATACTATACTAAATAATTACACTCAAACACCTTTTCCTCTTTCTATATATACCTTATGTTAAACATAATAAACGTTTGGTAAATATAGAACGTATTTAAAATTCAAACAGAAGCAAGTATATCTCGGAAGTGGTATATGCCACAAAAGGTTTTGATACGATGGCAGATTTTGAAGATTATGTACTTTTCTTGCACTATTTCTTCTATTTATTCAGAACAGTACAACATTGAGTCAAAAAACGTAACTTCAGACACCACTTTAAAAATTCAATTATTGATGTTAATACACCATTTGTGTAATATTTTAATAAATATCACTATATTTATTTTTGCAAGCAAAATATAATACAGTTATATATTTCCTATGTAAACTCAATTCCTTTACAACCTTCCTGTTGTATCCCGACCGAAATAGAGGACAATAATAGCGTTTTTTTTTTGTAATTTACGTCCTCCAACGTTAAGTCATATCGCAGGATGAATGAAATGAGTGAAATGATGCTCAAATGAGTTCGGGGTCCATAGAGCTTAGAGCTACCCAACATTCGTCTTTCAGGATAAGAGAGCTCCCCTGAAAAAACCTTATCCAGGTAACTCACCCTGACCGAGATTCAAACTCGGGACCTCTTGCTCGTGATAGCGGGGATGATGAGAGGTATTAGAAAGTATAAAGAATTAAACTTATTTATAAAAACAAAACTATGGTTAAAAATGTTTAAAGTATCTAAGAATGTATATCCACTAATTATTTTATTCTTTCTGCACCTAGCTTCAGGATACACATTTTCAGCCTGCTCCAATAAGAGCATTTTAGAAAAACGAGGTCTACGTTTTCGGTGCGTGCGGTGCGTGCGTGTGTGGGTGTGTGTGTGTGTGTGTGTGTGTGTGTGTGTGTGTGTGTGTGTGTGTGTGTGTGTGTGTGTGTGTGTGTGTGTAATGCTTACGTAAGAAAACCAAAAGTCTAATTGATGCCATGTTCATAATTATAGTTTAGTATCTTCCAAAAATGCGTTAGGAAGATTCTTAACAAAATCTCGCTATCAAAGAATATACTTTACATGATTCATGGGAACTTTTTACATTTAAAAATGCCTCAAAGAATTTGATTAAGGTAAGTACATATAAAAATGACGTATCAAATGCATAATTTTGGAGAATAACTTGGAAAACTTTCCTTAATATTTACCTTTAGAATTATACCTTTATTTTTATACAATAGAAGTAGAAGTAATAATTCTCTTGAAATAAACTGCCTGTGATTTATATTGATAAATTTAAGGTAATCTTACGGAAATAGATATTTTGTTTGTTAACGACGCTGTGAATTTCCTGGAGCATGCATGTCAGCGACGCTGGTGTGCTGAAATTTTGTCCCGCAATTCCTTTATGTCAGATAATATACTGACATGGAACTGTCGCTTTCAAGAACATCTAGAAACCATCGATCCGAATCATATTTGACAATACGACCTTAAAATTTGACAGTAGTAAAACGTCGAAAGAGAGTGAGGTACAGGAGGAGAGAGAGAGAGAAACTTAATAAATATAAGTTTTAGAACACATTTATTTCAAAGAAATTTACCAAGTATTTACAGGTTTGAAATATTCAGTATTCTCTCTCTCTCTCTCTCTCTCTCTCTCTCTCTCTCTCTCTCTCTCTCTCTGTCTGTCTCTCTTTTCTAAATTCTGCTGCAGTTCAGTTTATTCTTACATTTTCATGTAAAGAACATGACATGTTAAAGTCACTGCATAGCGATTCATTTTTAAAAAAGTGGCTATTTGTTTCTCCACATATACCCCTTGCACTCAAAGGAAATGTTTATGTACATAATGGACGAAGGCGTAATAACAATTAAGATGTGAGTATATTTTATGAAATAAGTAATAACGAGTTTCATAAACCTTTAAATGCACCTTAAACTGATATTATTCTCAAGCTTCATAATGATTTTATATGATTACATTGGACCTTGTGCCTTAGTTTAAAAGAAATATAAAATAATCTTTATATTCTTCGCTGAAGACTGTCACGATATGCGACATTTTAATTTTCTATTTGCTATTAGCTTCTGTACACAAAAAGCGATAGTTTTGTCTGCGACATGTATAATTTATAAGCTGTTAATTTCGATTAACTGAAATACATGGATAAGCTTTCGTAAGTTTAGTTTACAAAGGCTATGTAACAGGAAGGGGTGGCTGGTAGTGAAAGTAATATGAACATACATTTTTCTCCCCTTTCCTTCTCTTAGAGAAGTAACTTCAGCTGAAAATCGTTGGTGTATGCAGAACCTTCATAGTGACCAAGCATGTTTAATAACCTGAGGCCACTACAAGAAATGTTGGAAATGCCAGAATTTCTGCTTTTTCTACGGAGCAATGCATTTTAACATTGTGCAGAGATAAGAGGAGCAGTTTTCCAAGGGAAAGAGACAGAGTGGAAAATCCGGATTGTGAACTGCCACAACACATCTTTAGCCTGGGAGACAGATGTTCCAAAGGACGCCGGCATTTTCAGAGAGAACTACTGGTAAATGATAACACACCTGTCTGTGCATTTAGTCTATGACACTGTTTTGGTATACAATGCGTATGAATTATGTAGACTCTGTTACAGCCTAATCTACGTTCCTAGGGCAACAATTTCAGGTCAAGAGCTATTGTCATGTTGGGAGTGCATATTCCGGAGACTCAGTACACCAATTAGAGCAATGGGTAGCATCGGACGGTATAAGGAAACATGCATTTTCAACTCTTATTAGAAAAACATTATATACCAGGAATTATAACAAATGTATATGAACTAAATTTAAACAATTAAGTAATCATGAAAACTACCAGCAATCTGTTGTTTTGCATTCGCAAGGTATTATCTAATCATTCATCTACAAAATGTCCTTAATGTCGCATTATTCTTTCTACGTCTGGTTAATCCGAAATAAACTTTCCATGAACGTACAGAGGTTTAGGATACTCATTTTTTAAGGAATGTTGCTATGTGACGGATTTAAAGTTCCACCGCCTTTATTTTACAGGAGGAAAAAGAATGACTTAGAATAGTATAATACATACACTATATATTTGAAAACTGAAACTGAAGATATATGAAAAGGAACAACTGATTACTTACTCCATAGAAACACTGAGATATATTGCATTTTTAACGTACTCTACAATTTTTACCTTTTTATCTCCTACCAGTGATACAGAAGGCATTCGGAATGAAAAGGACATCAGGACTCTTGGAAGAAAACTCAAGGTACACGTTTCATGTATCGTGTAAATACCTCAAATAAATGGTATTATAACCAACTTTGTAAGATCAATTTTTAAGATAATAGAAAATAGTGAAAATATTTGAGGCGCTGAGAACGTAAGGGCCCAAAGCACAGAAATATAGGTTTGAGAAAAATAAATGTTTGTTAAAATGCAAATCTACATTATGAAGTACTACTTGTGAACTACTTGCGATGTAAAGAGTGTATAGTGTTGGCAACACTAGATAAAAATTGAGAAGCACAGAGCAAACAAAATTATATTTTATGCCTTGATCATTTATGCAACTGAATATCAGTAAAAGCTGGCAAGACAGCTTCTTATGAATGGTTCATTAAGTTAAAGAGGGCCTAAGCACAGCTAGAGCTGGTTGACCACAAGGTTGGCAACGGTCAGGAGCATGCATACATGCTAAAGTCTCCAAATCACGATGTTGTGCTTTTAGACCCTTATGGTGCTAAGCGCCTCATTTGCATGCAGGAAGGTACCAAACTTAAAGTCTAAGCTGCATATTTAAATTAGTTTTGATTTCTGAAGTTATATTGTTCATAGACAGGCTGCGAGGCACAAACTCTTTAGAATATCTCGTGTATCATGAGAACCTAAACATCATTTGCAGTGAAATCGTGTTATCGAATTTTTGGGTACCGTGTTGTAGGCGAGCAATAAAACTAGTAAGATTTAGGACTATGTAACTATGGTCTGCATTCATACATGCGGAGCATACTATTCCAAATAAAGTAAAATAATGATAAATTTTAAGAGAAAGATTATAAATTTAAAAAGCGTAATTCATCAACCGAACAATGTGGCTAAAGAATAACTCAGACGCCTTTGAGAGTAAGTAAGGTTTAACTAAAAGCTCCATCAACGTCATTCGAGGTACTTGCACGTGTCATCGGCAAACTGGTAATTTCCACAACTGCTGGACATTTGTGGTAATACATAGCAATAACGAAAAGCAGAATGGTACAACAGCAAACCATAAAGCTCAAAACAATCCACAGATATAAAGGAGTTACTGTAATAGGTAATTACAAGAAATATGTATATATTCCTTCATATCTCTCGTATTTACAAAAGGTTTCTTAACAAAGTGAATATCTAGTTATATTATTATGAATAAGGTTTTCCCAAATAAATTAATATACTTATTGGGGGTTAAGTTTTAGTTAAGGAATTAGTTATATTTCACATGCTTACTCCAAAATAAATTTACCCAATCAAAACTGTATCTAATATTTATTTTTATTTCAGTCTCCTGCATTTTATCTGTATTTTTTCCATCAAGTTGTGATTTTATTTCTCTTCAATAGAATCTTAAGAGATTTTTTAAGGTTTAATATATGGAAATATTTCGATGGTATTAAACGAAAACATTATTTTAGCATTAGAAATTCGAAGTGAAAATAGAAAAGAGAACTAGCGTATGAGAAGAAAAGCATTTACGAGGCGTGTCCGCAAAATAAGGTCTCCAATTTTATTTAATATAGAACACAAATTTATTACCAATGAATGTTACATTAATGTAAATGTGGAACTTATAGTTATTTTTCAACGTAATCACCATTGCGATCGCTGCACTTTTGTATGCGATGTGGCAGTTTTTGTATACCCTTGTCATAGCACTCTCCCGCCGAGTTGCGCACGTAGCGGTCAACCTCGTTTTTCAAATCATCGTCGGTCTGGAAATGTGTTCCACCCAGGTGTGACTTCAACTCAGGAAACAGATGATAATCATTAGGTGCTAAGTGTGGACTGTGTGGGGGATGGGTGAGGATGTCAAATACGAACTAGTCTTTGGTGAGCATTTTGGGGACCCGCCTCGCACACACCTTGCGATAATGCAAATGTTCGGTCAAAATCTTGTCAATCGTAGACTTACTAACTTCAGGGACAAGTTCGCACAGCTCGCGAACTGTCACATGCCGATCTTTAAGCATTTCTTGCGCTACTTTTGCAATTGAAACCGAAGGCCGACCAGAACGCTGTTCGTCATGGACGTCTGTACGTCCGTCTTTGAACTCTCTGACCCACTTTCGCACGTTTTTGACGTCCATACACTGTAGCACATAGACTCCATATAACTGACGATGAATTTCAGTGGGGATAGTGCCCTTGGCACTCAAAAAACGGATCACTGCACGCAACTCGCACTTGGCGGCGGAAGTGATAGGAAGCTCCATCTCAAACGGCTGCCCAGCCAAGATTAATGGAGGCAACGAGTTCATTGTTGTGGGGGATTTGAAGGGGTGAAGCAAAGCTACGCGCCAGTGTTGCCGGATCTCGCGTAATATCATTCCTCACGGGTCCAGCGCCTTGGAGACCTTAGTTTAACACGCCTCGTATTTGTAACTCCTCTATTACGTACATAGTAGTAGTGGAGGCCTTGCATTCCATTAAGACAAGAAAGCCCAAAAACACATTTTGACGGTTTTTGGATCCGAAGAAAAGCCTTATTATCCATTCGTATGTAGTGCGTGCGTTTGTGTGCATAACTCAAAAACGTAATATCGATTAAAACTGAATTTAGTACTTTACTTCAACTTCTTCTAAGGATGTGACGAAGACCTTTAAGAATATTACACATCCAAAACATTCCTCTACAGGAAACATGCTTCCGAAATTTTATACTTTCAAAAATGCTTTTAAATGATTTTGAAATGTTATTACATTTTCCGATTAAGAAAATCTGTTGATGGAACCATGGTTGTTAGCTTAAAATTATAAATAATACGTATATTCAGTACAAAGGTAATGTTAGAACGATTAAAGAGCAATTAATCCGTATATCTAAGTTACTTTCCTGACAACTAGAATACATATTTTGAATTTTATTATAATTTCCCATGAGATTCTCTTCATTCAGGGTGAACTTTCCATAATTGGCAAACCTTAAGTAGTAGGCAATGCATGAATCTTGTTAAACCGCACATTTAAGTCAGATACATCAGAATCTTTTGCATAACTGGATATTTCTTGTTATTGGTTCGAATTGTTAGCTACTTATGCTATTTCCAAATGCAAAGTCGTTAATAGTTCTTTTTCTCTCTGCTAATGAAAGGGTAACGCAATTTTAAAGCCTTCTCATAATGAACATTTCTTAAGAATATAACTACCGTCTAAGCCTACCAAATTCCCATATTTTAATTGTATCTACAAGAAAATAATAGCTACTGTAGTCAAATAATTTATGCAAATGTTTATAAGGATTAACGTAAATTAGAATGGAAGCGTAAGCTTTTGTATGAAAGGCTTTCTGAAGAATGAACGGAGGATTTCATGCGAGTGTATCGCATAGTATTTTAGCCTTGATATGAAACATCACCCCATTTAACAACGTAAGTTTTATTTAATTTTGGTTTCACAATTGATTTATATTTCATACATTTTGAAGCCCATTGTACCTTTAATCACCGAGTATTTGTTTTAAACATAATCAAAATAAAGAAAGAGAGACACTGTAAATGCCAATTTACTCAAATAAATTTCATTAAAAGCTACAGTAAAAACATTTGGCCATATCCCCAGCGGCATATAACAATTAAAATCTGCATCAGGAGAACACAGAAACGCTAGCAGCAATTTGCGCAATTTCTTGGACCCAGGAGTGGTAAAAAACCTCCTGAGGCTTTACAACCAATTCATTCACTTGTTTTCATAAAAACAGCACAGCTATCATGCGAATAAGCCTTTTATAAATTAATTACCAACAATATTGCTAATTGTAAAGTTGTACTAGTTACTGCATAAAAATGTGTTTCCTCGTCCAGAATTGATTGCAGGAAACTCAAGAAAATAAAGCCAAATAGTGTAGTTGAACAGAAGTATTCTGCATGTATTTCATTTACCGGTTCTGTTTGCTAAGGATGAGGAGCCATTTGGTTTAAAACTTTCATATAAGTTATAGGAACCTGAACAAAATTATACACCTAAAGGACGAAATGAGAAAGCAAAATTTAAATAAATCAAATGCAGATAGGTGTGTTTGGTCATTTGCAAAAATACTTCAAGTTAATAGCCCAGCCACCCATATGTGGAGAACAGCAGAGCACCTCATCAATTCCTCTTGAAGAAGATAATATAGCCCTATTCAGAAATTAAAATGTTGTACTTACTATCGCAATAATAAACCTTCAGAATTGGTATACAATAATGGAACATCTTTACACGCATGTATGAACCTTAGAAAAGTTGAAATTAGAATCCTGAGTAGCTTGACAGTTTGTCTAATTAATATTCCAATGCTACGTTCTGTGGTGCAAGTGAGCAGGGCTGCATTGAGGAAAACTTGTCAGCATTTCAAAACAGTGCATTCGCCATAATAGAAGACCCATACAATCAGTAGCTGCTCTTTATAAAAAGTACATTTTCTTAGGTGCATCTCTCCCATACTCCAATATGTCACGGAGGGTTTTACCATAGCCCAGATATAAGGCCGAACCCAAGGGAGAAAAGCAACAAATTTGGTTGGCAACTCAAGATTTAGAGGATACAGAGAAATAGAAAAATATTAAACAAAACAGTTTGCTGTTATTTGGTCCGGAAGCAAGGGGAGTTGTTTGGCCGCCTATATGACCATTGCACTTAAAGGCGGGGTATAAATGGAACAAAAAATTGATTGAAGGGAGGTCGGAATCCACTGACCATATCATTACCGTATCGTAATTTACTTTTACACTGGAAGAAATTTATAATATTGCTTATCAAGTTTCTCCGAGACAATCTATCCTCCTCCAACAATCTCTGCATTTAACTAGAGAAGTAAGATGTGAGGCCTGTCTGCTAGCACCTCTAGTGAAGTTTTCTACATTGTGTACAAACTGATCAACTACAAACTACATTTAGGTATATGTTCTGTTAATTTAATTTATAACGCTTTTGTTAGAGTACGTTATTACCGTAACAAATAAAACACCTTTACTTTTGGACCGTCAACTTTGGCCGTGTATAATTGAATACAATATTGTATTTGCTTATGTAATGTTATTTCCCAGCACCATATTAGAACCGCACAGCCATTACAAGAGTGTATTCAGGTGTTGATGAGAGAGGCAAAATTAGGCCTTTGGCAAAGCTACAATAACTGCTACTTTTCGAAATGTGTACAACCGATACATGTATAATCAAGATATCCAGTGATTATACGCGATTCTAAAGACCATGTAAGATCATAATATACTACCTAAATGAATAAAATACCAAGAGAATAAATATATATGGAAATTATGAATTGCGAGCGTTTTGTATGTCTGTATGAAAACTAACTGGAAAACGCTTGAACTGATTTGAACTCGTTCATTATTGAGAAAATATTAAAATTTCAATTGGAGAATTTATGTCTGCCATCATATTGTCACGGTAGCTCAAATGGCTAAAGCTGCCGGACGAAAACTGGAAGTTCAGTGGTTTAAATACTGTTCCTGGCACAGGTATTTTCCCCCTCCCAAAAAATTTCCAAAGTTAAGTCATATAGGAGTGAAATGAATGAAATTACGCTAATCAGCGCACGGTCCATAGAGCTTATAGTTACCTTACATTCATCTTTCAGGGCAAGGGAAAACCCTGGAAGAAGACCTTATCCAGATAGCTCACCCTTACCGAGATTCGAACTTGAGATGCTACAGAGGCGAACATGCCAGTGCCTCTATAAATATAGAACGCACTTTAGACAACAGTAAGCTTTGTAGCATACATACAAGGGCTGTTCAATAAAGAATGAGCATACTTTTTACGGTCATAGTTTCTTCACAAAAATTCAATCTTATTATATTCTGTTAGCTTAATGTGAAACAAACACGCCGCACTTCTTTCATTGTTGGTACTCCTGGTTCCCGCTTGTGAGAACCAGGCAAGTTAAAATATGTTCAGTATCACCAACCGCTGCAACGGAAGTAACATGCAGTTAAAGTTGATGTTAGAGGAAGATCCGGAGTTTCTTTCAAACGTAATCACTGCTGATGGAACTTGGCTACATCATTTTGATCCTGAGGGCAAACAGCAAAGCTCAGTGTGGAAATCTCCTTCATCACCAACCTCCAAAAAAGCAAAAGTGGTTGCTTCTGCTGCGAAAGATATGGTTATCTCATTCTTTGATATTCATGGAATGGTTTATCAGCATTTTGTACCTGCACACACATCAGTAACTGGAAAGTACTACACGGATGTCCTGAAAACATTTCAAGTCCATATCAGACGCAAAGGACCACATTGGCAGATGAGGTAGATGCAGGGGGAAGAACTGATGCAGTGGTAATTGACTTTTCTAAAGCTTTTGATGTAGTGCCACATAGTTTGCTTATTTGTAAGCTAGCTAATACAGGAATTGATAAACGCGTAGTATTATGGGTTAAAAATTTTTTGAAAGGGAGAACGCAAAAAGTTAAAGTAGGTAAAGAGCTGTCCGATAGTGGAACTGTAAGTTCGGGTGTGCCGCAAGGCTCGGTACTAGGGCCTTTACTGTTTCTCATTTTTGTTAATGACATTGCTGTTAATATTAACTGCCAGATAAGGTTGTTTGCAGACGATTGTATCATTTATAATAAAATTCGGAATACAGTGCATGAAACCGCTCTTCAGGATGATTTAAATGAAATCTATAATTGGGCTGTGGCTAACAAAATGTCAATTAATGCCAAGAAAAGTAAGTCCATTGTTTTTAATAGAACTAAGGGCAAAATTATTGTTAACTATCACATGGGAGGGGTGCAAATTCCACAGGTGGACAGCTGCAAATACTTGGGAGTGTACCTGGCAAGTAATGCTGGATGGGACGAACAAGTAAATTCCACATCTAGGAATGCGTGGAAGGCATTACATTTCGTAATGAGAATATTGAAAAAGGGGAGCGCTAGGTCCAGGGAAATTGCCTACAAGGCCTTAGTGCGGCCGGTTATGGAATATGGAGTAGCATGCTGGGACCCGTATAGAGCTAACCAAATCGATCCGTTAGAAAAAATACAGAAGAGGGCAATAAAATTCATAAAAAGAGGCAAGTATTTTGGGCCTATAAAAGGAGATGAGACTAAATGGGAGGAATTAAGAATTAGGCGTAAAAAACATAGGTTGGTAGCATTATTCAAAGCTAATGCTGGTGTAAAGGCATGGGTGGACGTTAGTGTAAGGTTAGATAATCCGGATTATTATGGACGAAACGATCATAGGTATAAAATTAAGGGTCGAAGATACAGAACCGACGTAGGAAAATTTTCTTTTGTTAATAGAACCATTGAAGAATGGAATGAATTGCCTGTAGCAGTCTTCCAGGGCTGTCCCCTGTCGCTGAAGAAATTTAGAAAAAATCTAGATGTTTTATAGTTTAACTTTTGAATTATAATGGTATATAATATGTAAATAGAGAAGTAATTAGATAAGTTTTAAGTGACTAAAGTAAAATAATATCATGTTTGTATTGTTTACTGTGTTATTGTTGTAAATCTAATAATTGTAATTTGATCTGTATTCTTAACTCTGCCACCGGGTAGTACCCAATTGCAGTTAATAAATACATACATACATTTACGTGAAGCAGGCTAGATGCTGCACCACGATAATGCGCGGCCGCATATTGCCAATGTTGTTGCTGAATATCTTGCAAAAATCAACGCAAAGTCCATCCCTCACCCTCCCTATAGTCCATATTTAGCCCCATATGACCTTTTATATTCCCTGACTTGAAGAAACGCCTTCTTGGGAGGCATTATCCATCATCAGAAGCAGTGGTGAAGGCTGCGGAGGCGATTTTAAAAACAACTGGTTTCCAGCATGTCTTTGAAGATTGGCAGAAACGCTGGGACAAGTGCATCGCATTCAGGGGAGACTATTTTGAGAAAGGCCATCAAAATTATGAGGATGAGTAAAGGTACATTATCAAAATAAAAAGTAAAATAAAAATGTGATCATTCTTTATTGAACAGCCCTCGTAAAATCATTAAGGATAAATATTATTCTTATTTAAATTTTAAATATTATTTACTAAGTAAGCTTTGTTACACATTTACAGGAACTTTAAGAGTAGGATACTTGATACCAATACACTTATTTTCCACGATACCCGATACTTTGATCTCGATATCGTCATTGCTACTTTTGGTTTCAATACAATGTAAAATGTTGGGAGAACTGTAATGCTAATGAAATTAATTAGGTGCACTTATTTAATGAAACAATATTTTAAACCATCAGTGTATTAACTTTTAAACTCTACATTAGACATTTAAAAGCAAAATGCGTTTTTGAAACATCCACTTTCACAGGTCTTTATTAAAAATTACTGGCATCCTCGTTCTTTGCGGGTCAAGTCTACTTCTTTTTCTGTCACATATCAGTTCTGCTGTGCTAAATAGTCTGTCAGAGAACATTGTTGCAGGTGAATTACAGAAATATTTAAAAACTTTTTCTTTTTTGTTGCTTTAGTTTTGGAAACTATTAATTAATTTTGGTTTCCAGTAATTCAATGCATTGGAAAGAGAGGGTGACTAGGTGACAAATCGTAGCTTCGATGCGCAGTGATTTCTTTTTGAGAACTAGTGAATCTGACACACGATTATTTTCTTGTCATAAACCTGGCAATAACTCGAGCTTTGCATCTTCTACTTGTAGCAATATTTATCAGTGTGAAGACTGATGCTACTGCAGGTAGCAGGACGGTCCAAGCAATTTGGTGGTACTGCTTAACGTCCGTTCACACTAAGACGGCACTAAAGGTGATGGGTGACATGTGCAAAAAAAATCATTATTGGAAAATACAATTTAGGTCTTGCGCCGTGGCTTAGTGGGCTAAGGCGTCCTGCTTTGGTTCCCTGCCAAGGAAAGTGCCGCAAGTATAAGACCAGTGCCCACTCAGCATCGCGAGGGAACTGAGGGGCTAAGGTAGGTAGCGAAACCTGGTCTAGAAAGCCAACTTTGCTAACCACAACTCCTCCCCATATCGTTTGGATGATCGCTCATCTTTATTTACCTTGCGTATACGGGCGTGGCAGGTCTTGGCCCAGTGGGGGCTGTTGAGCAATGGGTTCAGGTTCTTTTTTTAAGCAGTTTTGGAAAGAAACGTTTCAGGACTATATTTATGGTCCTTCCCGGCATTTGCCAGTTACAAAAACTGAGGAAAACCTGGAAGAAACTTTAGTCAGAGACAAGGTTCCTGGCGGGAACTAGAAGCATGGAGCCATGCACTTTGTATTGGTAGATAGCGTGGATAGATGATCTTGTTGGTAGAACTCGATGTTCCGTTTAAGCACCTTGCGCAAACAAATGCGCTCGTAAAGAAGGATCCTTTTAACCATTAGATGTTAAGAGCATACTGGGAACTCGTACCGAATGCAATTGTATGATATAATCTTGATGTTTACATTTACCAGTTGGCGACTAAGCTCTCATTGCAAATCCCTATCTCATAAATATATTCTTGAAATATTTCTGAGGTGACTTGTAACATTTTATGCAGCTACAACCGATGAAGCAGGTCTTGCAGTTATCAGGTATTGTTTTGTGCACTACATAAATTTGCTATGCCTCTTGACCCGCGTAATTATGCCATATCGACCTTGAGCGATACTGTCAAACTTTCTGATTTTTCATTCTTAATACTTTTGCCTATTTTTTCTCATTTTTTGTTTTCTTTTTTGAGGTGTTCAAAATGATTTTCATCCTCTAGGTTTCCAACAAAATACTTCAATGGATATTATTTCTGTTATCAAAGGGTGAACATGTTGAACCCATTTCTTTCTTTATTTTTTCTTACCTCTGATAAATGTGACCGTGCTTTCAGCATTTCTCTGATATCCTCGTTTCTATTTTCCTATTTGTACAGCTCCTAATTAATCTCATAAACATCACTTCAGTTGGTTGTGTGTTACTTTTACACATTTACACTTCTCCAGTAATTCATGACTGGCACTGGCATAAGTATATGTATGTAGACCTGTGTTTCTCTCCTCAGCTTATTTTTAAACAACTAACTCCACAGTTAGGATGGAATGTTTGTTTTTTTACCCATTTATATTATGACCTAAGTTATAAGTTATATAGCAGCTGAGGTATTGTAAATGGGATACTTGTTACATGTTTTCGTTTAATAGATCCTTCCACCAAATACCATTGCTTTTCTTTTTGTCCTACATATTCATATCGTGTATGTTACTATTATATTCAAATGATATATTTGTTGCTTTATTTTCAGAAATTATAATAAAATTACCCACAGGAAGATGAGCATTTTTCTTAACTTAATTCCCTCATATACCACCTTTGTCCATTTGTGTAGAATACCTATTATCTATTTATACGGGAAGCTAAGCTACGTTATTGTTTCGAGCCACTATTTGGATTATCTATGTTGTATCTTCCTACCGAATTGAAAGTTTACATTTTTATATAATCGTTGTGTAGCTTTAATTAAACCTGTGGCTTTTTACAAAGGTGTATTGCATATTTTAAACGATTAACTCTGAGAAACGCAACGATAGTTCTCTAAATGATCTCTAGCTTCTATTTTCTTTGTTTTAATATTTGGTTTATTGTAACTATATCAGTACAAACATCACAAATAAATGTGCATATGTAGATACTGTGTCTATTCTATCCTTACTGATACCTATGTACTTCAGGCAATAAAAATTTTACTGTAGAGGTTAAATAATCCTAACAATACCTGTAGTACAAATATAATCATTATATTGATATTACATATATTTTACATATATATCATACTTAAATTTCTTATTATACAGCAATTACATTACATATATTTTACGTGTATAGTATATATAATGAAATGTGTAGTGTTTAACGCCCGCTTTTATTACACAAGCGGCACTGCAGGCGATCACACTGATGATACACGAGATTAAGATGGAGCACCAGTGGAATGAGATGGCGGGAAGAACCGGAGAATCCGGAGAAAACCCACCCAGGTGCCATGTTGTCCACCACAAATTTCACTTTGCGGTCGTCTGGGATCAAACCCTTGGTGAGAGTCGAAGGGTCTAACTACTCAGCTACGACGCGATCTATAATTACATTTAATTTAAGGTGTCTAACTTTAACCATCAGTTTAAAATGAGTTTCAGTTCCTCAAACTTTAAGCATGCCTCGAGCATTTTAATTCACTCTCCTGTGACATTTTAAGAGCCATAGGGATAGCAATGTCTATTTGGAAAAGCCAAATTATAACCCCAAAAATAAATCAACGCAACTCTGAAATTAATAAGCACAAATAGTACGCTTTAAAGCTCTATACCTCCTTTGAGAAAAATCTGCAAGTAAAGCGCAGTGACATATAAACATGGAATATAATAATTAACTGTATTTCTGTCCCATGTTTTAGGAAACGTTTTTATGGCTACTTGCGCTAATTATTCAACTTTAGAGATATTGTGAATGTTTTTTAATCTGATTTAGTAACATAGGGAGTAGATGTATATTGATTAGGTGCAAAACGCGAGAAGCGTTATTTCATTTGTTTTAGATCAATTTGTTTATTTCGATTTTCAGTCTCACTACTCGGGAAGGTTGGTTCTGATTTACGGAAAAACTGATTGGAAACAAAGAGATGATATTTTATTAGTCTGAACTAGGTTGTTAAACGAATTTATCTGATACGTAGTAAGCTAATTAAAAAGTAAAAGATAAAACAGAACTGAACTCAGTCATCGACAGAACAGTGAATTGTTGGATTTATGACTGGTAGGAAAACATAAATATAAGTAAATGATTAAGCAGTAAGTGTTTGCATATACTTTCCTAAAGCCATTTCATTGGTTTCTATCTTTAAACACTTTTCTATAACGCGTTAAATGCTGGACAGATATGGAGAATATACTTCATATAGGAAAATCCTTTGATGCACTTAAGGCATATATAGGTCTATATGCGCAAGATTTCTTGAACGCTGGATTTACGGTGTAGTGCGGGCAGAGGGGAAGAAAAGAGATCTAATGCGCTTTTGTTTCTGCAGTGTGGTCAATCTAGAAATATACCAATCAGCCAAATTGCGGTAAGATAAGCGAAGATACGCGCCGAAGGTATCAGATGTGTCAACAAACAATTGAACTCCATCCGATATGCCGTGTGCTTATATATTTACTGTTAAGAAGCACATAGAAGTATTAAACAAATATTATGCCATCTATAAATACTCACTCGCTTTGTGATTCTTCGATTTCCAAGTCTACTGCGTCACTTTTATCGCTGGTATCCTCTAATGTGTTAATAATGTCATTAATTGCATTTTCTATTACACCATCGCTTCTCCAATATTTCATTTCCAGCTCCCGGATCTTCTTGCAGCATCCTTCACAGTCCGTCTCTTCTATATCAAGTTTCCGCACACTTGTGGCTCTTGTTAACATTGCGAACTTTGTAAACATTCTTTATTTTTGCCCACGCCAGCTCAGTTGCATTCAGATCACAGTTATACGGAGGTAGACGAAAAATAGTGTGTCCCCTTTTGAGAGCCATAACACTGACAACATACGTGTTACTTTTAGATTTGTAGTAAACTGGTTAGCTAATAACTAACCTGAAATTGTTCAAAATGATAAAGTTAACCATATTAGCCACTAGATGTACAGTATCTAGCGCATTTCCTGTTTCGAAGTTGTCATCTGTGTTTACGGAAATAGGCGAAACGTACCGAATGAGGACTTGGGACCCGAAAGCTCAAGAAATCTTGCGCATATGGTATGCACATTAGCTTTCGACGGTTATGAATAATACGGATAATACTTATACGGAAAAAATAATTGCAAACAGCTGTTGAATATTGCTTCCATCATATACCAGAGTGTGATAACACGCTTGAAAGATAAGAAAAAGGAATAAAAGGAAATGATGGAAAGTAAATCATGATATGGAAGGAAGCATCCCAGCACTTGCCTAGGAAACCGCAAAGAACACAAATTAAGAATGCGCATTCGACGGAGCTCAATGGGAGTAGCACACATTACCGCGGCGCCACTTCGTCCTTGAGCATGTTGTATTTAGATGGATTTCCTTAATATTTGGTTTCTTCTGGCACCGTAATTCTCAAATCACTCAGCTACTAGAGCTGTTTTCTTTCTCCATTTTTCTTTCGGTCTTATTATTTCTGTTAGTTTCGGTTTATTTACACATTCATACCCACATTTTCGAGCACACATCCCCGAGGTGATATTCAAACCCGCACTCTCCTGTGCCTCTAAATAAAGCTTCACAGGTTGCTGTAATTTCGCAGGGGCGGATGGAAAAAGGAAAAGCCTAAGAGATTTGAGCTCATATTGGATGAAATGTTACCTTGATGGAATTATCTATAACCAAACTTCAAAGAACGAATGTGCTGTTTATACAAACAAAACCAAACTTCTGATCCGTGCACTCACACTGATCTATCACTCACAAACTATTCTTTAAAGCGCTTCTTCTTCTATCTAGCTCAAAATAATGACATAGAATTTGTGGAAGTTATTTCATACTTACCAATGGCAAGGAAGAATATAGCAAATAACGATGGTCATGCCTATTACGAGCTGGTCGCTGTGTGATTGCTTTTGATATTCCAAAACCTTTGCATGCCCAGGTCAAAAAACGAGCAACGACCTCCCATTTGAGAAAAGGGTAAGTATTGGAAAATTAAAACATATAACAATGAGTATTTTGGAAATAGTGCACAAACATTAAATTTGACTTAAATTATCCGTTTTAATGAGATGTTCAGATTTTCTTCCACATGAGTAAATATTTCTCATCTCTCAGAATTTATATATGTATGTGTATATATGTATATATACACAATTCAATCACATTAATTTTTGAATAATCTCATTTATAGTACTCTATGTTATAAATAGTTTTGAAAGTGTTCACTAACAGAGGAAATTAAAAAAAACACAGGTGTCCATTAAGTTTCATTAGAAAGCCATCCAAGATTTATATATTCCACATTAACCTTTCACGCTTTGCTCGATTTTGTCCAAACTATTCTTAAAAATAAGAGTCTGCTATTAACTTAATGTTAATTGTTATATATAATTTGCATAAATGGCTTCGTTGTACAGTTTATTGTACGTAGATAAAGGTGGAATATAGCAGCCTGAAGTGACAATCAAATAAAAATTGGTGGTACTTGTTGAATTTAAAATTATCCTCTTGTAGGATATTACTAAAAAGAAAATAGTGTGGCGAAAAATTACTTAAAACTTTATATACAGTGTTTGAAAATTCAAATAAATAATAAGTACATTGTGAGACGATTTTGTCAAAATCATTAGAGCCATTTCTGAGAGAATTGAGACAAAATTATTTAATTTTTTTCGTACAAGGACATCTTGGTAAACTCTTAAAAATGAACATGATTGTCAATTTCAATTTGCATTTTAATCCAAACTCACAGATGTATTAGTAACATAAAAGTTTGAGGTATGTCTTCTGCGTTCATTGGAATGAAAGAAAGCGTTTATCATGGAAATTACTTCTTCAACACTAGCCGTGTGTTAAGGTTTGGATGAGTAGAGCCAGACTGAAAAATTCAATGTGTAAGCCGAGATTTGAACCACGGATCTCCCGGTCTCCGTCCGCTTGATCTAAACCCACATGACTGTGCACTATGCCGACATTACATTAAATTCTCCTAAATTACCTAGAAACATAGTGGTTTAAATATGAAGCCTGGGACTTAAGTACTTATAGCTTAGTAAGTCGCCACAAAAAGGTGCGTGTATATGAGAACTCCTAAGTGGTTTACCGAGAAACATACGCGTCAGTTGGAGAATTTAATGTTATGTTGGCATGTTGGTTATAGTAGCTCAGAGGTTTAGAGCAATCGGACGGAGGCCGGGATATCCATGGTTCAAAACCCGGCTATGGCACTGAATTTTTAGTTTGGCTCTACTCATCAAAAGCGTATATCAGTTGCATAAAGCTCATATGGTTTAAGGAAAATTGTTAATTTTAATTGTTCTCTGACAAAAAGAGATAACTTTAATTCTAGAAAAGTAACCGGTCCGGATAATCTGAGCTCAACATACTTTCCTCGTTTTTAATGCTTACTTATTCTCTGCAACATCATATTGCTTGCAGAAACGGCTGTAGGTATTCTTTTACCCGAAATATAGTATGTATGCATGGCAGCGCAGATTTGCTTCAAATATACTTACACTGTTTACATGTTAATATAGGGAAATGTTCCCTTGCGGTTTTAAATAGGGCTCTCGTCTGGATTAGTAGGACTTTAGTGATCCATTCAGCTATTAATATTCTGTAAATAAACCAGCAAAACAAAGTGTAAGAACCGCCGCTTGTGGGAAAAGCGTAAGTCTATTGTTTGTTTCTATACTCCCCACATGAGCAGACTTTCATTTGTTAATAAGCTTTGCCTTGTCAATCTTGAATTACCGCATTGGAAAGTAAACCATTCAAATCCAAAGTGACGTTTTTCACGTTTTCCACCATCCATCGAGAATTAGCTTATAACATCAACTTTCATACAATACGTGAATAGAAACTGGAAGATTGTTGGGTTCAGTTCATTTATTTTTCTCGATGAAATAATGGTTGTAACACAACAAAGGTTTCACAGATCCAGTTACCCCTTTTCAGTTAACAAAGAAGTGCACGTAACAATAGTTATGCTTGATGGTGGAGAGCTCTGAAGTGTAATTATAAGTTTTTAAATGAAAATATAGGAAATAATAGCGATGAAGCTAATGATAATAAATACTCATCTACCTACAGAGTAAAACTTGCCGCGAAAAAAGTATGCATAATATACCTTTAAGCGACATTAATTTTATAATTCATGCAGAGATTAAAATACTTCTTAAAGGTATCTCTCGGAAAAATTTTATGAGTTTCTGACAGAAAAATTTTGGCGGAGTTTAAAATTTAAAAATGCTATTGTATCTGGTTTAGTAACTATACGTATAGTTTTACAGAACAAATTAGGTGTTTTGCCATAGAGCTGATTAGCAAATAAAGGCTATAATAATTGTAATGCTTTTAATTTACCAAGGAAATCTGTAAAGAAACCATTTTAAATTAAAGTGATTTTTAACGTTCTTTTTGGAGGAAGGTGCACTTAACGCATTGTATCGCCTAATTCGGGATAAAACAGGTTGTCCATCAGGCACACGTATTGTTAGATAAAATCACAAAGAACTGATTTTAAAGAAATAGTTTATTGTAATTCTTAACTGAAATTAAAGCACTTTAGTTTATGGATGTTAAAGAGCGTCCTTTACACATACAGGTCAGAATTGTAATGCACATACTCTGTAGCTGAGGCACTGACAACGTACCTTAGTCATCCTCATAATTTTGATGGTCCTTCTCAAAATAGTGTTCCCTGAATGCGATGCACTTGTCCCAGCGTTTCTGCCAGTCTTCAAAAACATGCTGGAAATCTGTTATTTAGAGATCCTTTAAAATCACCTCCGCAGCCATCACCACTGCTTCTGATGATGGATAATGCCTCCCACGAAGGCGTTTCTTCAAGTTAGGGAATAAAAAAGGTCACATGGGGCTAAATCCGGACTATAGAGAGTGTGAGGGATGCACTTCACTTGATTTTTACAAGTTATTCAGCAACAATATTGGCAATATGTGGCCACGCATTATCGTGGTGCAGCATCCAGCCTGCTTCATGCAAATGTGGTCTTTTGCATCTAATGTGGACTTGCAATGTTTTCAGGATATCCCTGTAGTACTATTGCTCTGTTACTGATGTGTGTCCAGCTACAACATGCTGTTAAACCATTCCATGAATATCAAAGAATGAGATGACCAGAACTTTCCCAGCAGAAGCAACTACTTTTGCTCTTTTGGGGGGTTGGTGATGAAGGAGATTTCCACAGTGAGCTTTGTTGTTTGCTCTCAGGATCAAAATGATGAAGCCAAGTTTCATCAGTAGTGATTACGTTTGAAAGAAACTCCGGATCTTCCTATAGCATCAACTTTAACTGCATGCAGACCTGCATGCGAATATCCTTTTGTACGGGAATCAATAGTGTTGGAACCCATCGCGCACAAACACGTCTCATTTATGATGTTTCTGTCACCAACGTGTGGGTGACACCCAATGAAATGTTCAGTATTTCAGAAAGTGATCTTAATGTAATTCGTTAATCTTCTCTACAATGGCAGCAGCAGTGTTAATGTTTCTTCCGTAAGAGCAGTAACTGGAGCACCGGGTCCACCTTCCTTTGAAATTGACTGTCTCCCCTCCTTAAACATTTTAAACCACCTTCGAGCTGCGCTGTAGGGGACAACAGATTCTCCATAGGCCTCCTGTAACATTTTATAGGTCTCAACTAAAGATTTGTTGAGACCAAAGCATAATTTCAAAGCCGCATATTGTTCCTCGCGTGTTACCTCCATTGTAGTGGCAGGCGATACTGAACATGTCTGAACTTGCCTGGTTCTCCCAGGTGGGAACCATGAATACCAACAATGAAACTACTACGGCGTGTTTGTTTCACATTAAGCTATCAGAATATAATAAGTTTGTATTTTAGTGCGAAAAATTATAACCATAAAAAATTACGATCATTCTTTATTGAACAGCCCTCGTACATTGGACGCCTGAAAGTAATGCAGTAAATAGAGGCCATTTGGCATTTTGCCATTTGCCGTTTGCTTTTCGAAACCAATATCTTACTGAATAAGACACGTTAGTTTTAAAATAGAAGTTTGCTTTTTTCCTATATAATCCCATATATCATATAAGTTATTTAAGATTTTGCCATATCTATCCAAAAGTTCCGTAGCTCCCACATTACAGACGGCTGCCAATAAGTTTAAGACTTTCGGACACAACTCCAGCAAGGAAATAACGAGAGCGATTCATGAAAGAAATGTGTAACTAAAGTATGTTGCGATACGACATTTTGCGATTCCTTTGACTAATAGGTAACACTCTTCCAAATTGAATCCAGTCATAGGCATTTATTCGTCCACTTCACTTCACTTCGTTCACTTCACAGCACTTTCTCTTTCATCTTCCTCCATACCACCATGCATTTTGTATATTAGCTGGCACTAAATTTCGTACCAAGTATCAAAAACTTCCGAGCCTTCAGAAATAGAACAATATTCCTCACGTCACAGCCAACTGGACTTTGTAGCTCACAGTTCATTTTAAATAATCACATAGTGCAAAATAACTATGTTTCTAGTGAACTCACAGTTCACTGAGAAAAAACTTCGACGGAAATATTGTTGATTAGCAAATTATCAACCGTGAATTGTTATATATTGTGACGAACTAACCATGGATTGTACTGGATAGGTAAGGAACGTGAGAACGTATACGGAGGGAATTACTCAGGTTAGGAAATACCGGCTTGGCGAGAGGTTGTATCTTTCTACAAAAGATATGGGTGACACTAATTAACATTGAAATCAACTTAATAAGAATATTTACTACGAATAAGCAGATTACAAATTCGACACAGCGGCTGTTACCTGCCTCAAGAGGTTGCGTACAAATCCATCTAACCAGGCCAAAGGCTAGTCCAAGAGAGAGCGACCGACTCATACCAACTTTTAACCAACAAGTGATGGATTGGGGGGAGTGACGTCACACGTACTACTGAAGTCACATCAACTATTATTAGTATTAATTAATACAGTCACTTGTGACATCTCTCGCTTGCTTCAACGAAGATCAATGTTTACATTGATCTTAAAAAAATTTACATTGATCTTGAAATAGTGCTACATTATGCTTTTCACAAAGACAATTTTTTCTACTTTTTGTTTTTCAAAAAGTTTACTTTGTTCACAATACAAGATATGCACATTCCTTGAAAATCTGTTTTGTCTCTGAAAGAATATGACAGATCATGACAAATCTTGAATTTAATATTAACGTTTCAATTATTTGTTTTCATGTCCATTAGCTGATTCATACATTTCTTTTCTATTAAATTTAAAAGTTCTATATAACTGAACAAGACATGGCAGTATATTTTAAAAAATAACACCAATTGATTTGACAAAACATCAAAATGAGATATTAAGTTCATATGAATATGAAAATTATATTATTTGGCAAGCCTTAAGTCTTTCGTTTTTATTTTTTTATTTGTTCCCCCACTTAATAAGAATATTTACTACGAATAAGCAGATTACAATGGTGGTCATAGTGGCCGTTAACTGCCTCAAGAGGTTGCGTACAAATCAGGCCAGGCCAAAGGCTAGTCCAAGAGAGGGCGAGCGACCGACTTATTGCCAGGGTGCTAAAGGAAAGCATTCTATCCTTCTAGAGGAGTACTAAACTACCTCGAAATCAATCCACCATCCTGAAACAAAAACAGCCATCCTAAACCATCCCGGAAAGAAAATCCTATCTGTGGTTAAACCCTATCCTGGGTGGGCACACAGCAACAATCTTCGGGCTAACACAGTCTGCCAGTACCTGCGATGCGATGCGACCGACTTATACAAACTTTAAACCAACAAGTGATGGAGTGGGGGAAGTGACTTCACACGTACTACTGAAGTCACATCAACTATTATTCCTATTAATTAATACAGTCACTTGTGACAATATTAATGAAAACCAAACTATAAACTTTAAAGAGACATAATTCTTTATTTCTATATTATTGTTCTCAGAGGATGCTTATCGCAAAGTATTAAGATTAATATTTATTCCTTCTGCCTTGGATTTTTTTGATTCGGTTTCATCTAAGCAAATAATACACGATATAATTTTCAAAGCAACATATTTTAAAATGAATTGATGGAATATAAGTAGGATTTAAAATGTTAATCGAAAAACTTAAATCCTAATTTAGAACAATTTTTGTTCTTGTTTAGAGAAAAGTTTTATCATATTAATAATGTCACTATATATTATGTATTTTACATACACATGCGCACAATCACATGCACGCATTGCGCTATACATTTTGACGTAGTTACAAAGAGCGAAACTTGAGATTAAATTCATGATGGAATACTGAATAACTGGGATATTAATGAGGTTTTGAATTTTCTCTATTTTTATAAAATTAAAAGAAACGACTTAGTAGTAATCAAGGACTTTAATAAAGTTGAAATATTTGAAAATTGAAATCCGCATCTACGTTATCAAACCTGAAATTTTGAAGAAAATAAATTTTTAAACTTAAGGAGGAAAAAAGTCAAGGTCACAATTTGATCAATATTTTGGCGAACTTACACATTGACAGCTATCTCTCTCTATCTCTATCTGCTTAAATCAAATATTGGTAATATATACATGAATCTGATTTGTTACATTCACATGACTTTCAGTACCCATGATCTATTGTTATAAATGTATAATTGAGTTCATGCAAAAAGTTCCATTCGCTACCTAGAGATAACTTCTATTTTGGCAACAGTAAAATCCAAGCTTTTCTTTGTTCTGGAATTTTTCAACTCTTTATTATGTTTTAAAAGTGCTGTCCTCGTTATGTTATAGAGAGAATGTGGAATTTCTTATTCAGTACACAGAATCATCTAAATATCGTATCGTTGACCTCTATTCCTAACGTACCTCTAAATAAAATATTTCTGCTAAAATTTACTTTTATTAACAAAAAAAAAAAAAAAAAAAACATGCTAAGGAAAACTAAGTTTAAGCAACAGCGAAATCTTGTAGGGGCTTTCCGCTCTGTGACGGCTTGTGAATTTCACTCTCTTTGTATAACAGTAGGGAAAAGTGCAAATAATTACTTCCCATTTCTGAAAGTATACGTATTTCAAAATTCAAACCATAACAAGTAATATCTCAGATATAGTTACTTACACACAGAAACAAATGAGCTGACATAATCAGTGTAATTTAATGAAATGTAAATTTTTGTGAGGTAAGATTTTTGTTTATCTGTTAGAAGTTCAGCCGCCACCTAGAAGTAAATCAGAACGTTCTTACTGAAAATTATTCCCATAAAATTCAAGACATAAATCCGAGTTCTAATGAAAATGTGTGAAATATAGCCGACTTTAATAAAAACCATTAGAATCAGTTTTGAAGAGATCAAAATGTTTTCATGTGAGATGAAGAATTCTCTTGAAAATCCTTCTCCTTCGAAAGATGCTGAACTGGAATATAATTTTAACGTTTAACCGATTTTTAGTTTTTTAATTATGCTACTCACACACAACATACACACTAAATGATACCATTTATAATATACTGATGTACTTATCCATATATATATATACTTAATTATTGTTTATTTAGATTCAGTGTGTTTCAGAAAGTCTATACTGGAACTTTTGGATTAAAGGCAATGCTTTCTCTACCTAGCGTACATAAGTAGTTAATAGATAATCTCTCGTGAGAATAGTTTGCAGAAGTTATTCAAATGTGAAGTGTAATTGGTGAAGAAAGCAGCTGATGGATGTAGATCGGTTATTGCGCGTAGGTTTTTGTACAGCAATTCGAAATGCGTAATGGATATCTGCACTTATGCCACACAAATATTTAACAGAGGATATGCCACTTTAGTTTTAACATGTCTCTCGAGTTCTGACTACCAAGCGTGATTTCTACTTGCTACATGCATGCTTCAATATTTTAAATTAAAACCTCGTGTTTCATTTTCATTATATCAAGTAAGACACACTTAAAAAACATGTTTTGGAGAGAATTTTATGAAACAAACACTGCCTTGGCTGTTTCTCACAGCACAAATGTTCAACCCTGAGCAATGGTTTGTCAACATGTAACCTTTGTTTTTATATTCTGATTTAATTATAAAATACCTATAATATTTATATTATTAATTCACTTTCATTTTATTGTCTTATACTTGATGGGGATCCTTAAGTACAGAAACGTGTATCAGCAGATATTTAAAGCTTTATTTCAACAAAGTAAAACAGAAACAAATTTTGCAAAAGGTATTGTCATTGTTTTGTTGTTATAGGTTGCCATGCAGATATAAGTCACTGGTTTCAAAAATCACGGGAAAATGAATCGCTCATAGGGAAGAAGAACCATTAACATGTAGGAAAGATACAAATGAAGAAATATTAGAAGTAGTATTCAGCTAATCATCTCTGTTTTAAAGTCTTATGTAGTAAAAATGAAGACCTGAATCTAAAACTAAATGATAAAAGGTAAGCAATAGCTATTGAAGAATAAGAAGGGAAGAATAATATAAATTAAATGTCATAAAGTAAAGGCAAACCATAGGAATAAAATGTATAAGTATTGAAGCAGGACATAACGAATTAAGATTACAAAACGTATGCTGGATTTCAAGCGAGAACGTCGTTGAAGGGAAGATCATAAACGATCCTCGTTCCTGTCTTATAACATTTGTAGACAGCACTCAGACTTCGGCCTGGTTTATTGTTTAATTCATAATTTAAGAGCTTTATTGATATCTTTCTGTCACTAGTGACCCAAGAAGGGCTGAGTTACTGGAAGGGCTCTATCTCATATACCAAATAAATTAAAATTTCACTAATTATATCATAATTTTTAAACCTTTCAAATTCAGTTTATCATTTTAATGTATCAATTAAATAAAAGTTAAAAAGCCTTATAAAAAGATTAAATATCCTTATTTAAAAGTAATTCACGAAAAAAAGAGTAATCAAACTGTAATTACTGGAGCTAAAGATGCTAAGAGCAGTGGCTCAATTTCATCTTTTAAACAAACATACAAATTAAGAAATAATTGACACTTGCATAGTACGTGTATGGAATAAAAAAATCAACGAAAACAAAACCAACTACTGTTAACGATGAAAGTTGAATGACGATACAGCATGTATTTCGCACAGCCAAGTAGAAAGACTTATGTTTGAGGGTGAAACATGTGAACCTTTTAGAATTAGGAGAAAGATACAGCAAACTTTTCAACATTTAACATGACTAATCAGGAATGACAAAACAAGAAGTTGAATTCCCCATACATTTCCCCTCAGAATGACAATCATTAGATTGTCATTAAGTAGTCCGCTATTCCTGAGACTCGAATAAGGAATGAAATTCAGGCCTTGCAATTAACTTTAACGTGTAAGGTTAGGAAATGAAAAACTTCATTTCATCTGACAATCGCGAGGAATAAACAGTGTTTACTGACTACAGATGCTCGCCTCTGTAACGTAGATGGTAGCTTGTCTTCCTCGCGTTCATGAGGTCTCGATTTCGAGTGAGAGTGAGCTATCTGGATAAGACTTTTTCCGACAAAGACGACTGTCGGATAACTAAGCTCTATGGACCCGGGGCTCATTTGAGCATAATTTGATTCATTTCATTAATCGTCAAGTGTGACTTAACGTTGGAGGATGTTATTTAATAATAAATATTTAGCTCCCTCATAAATGAGGAACATGAAAAACATGTGATTTGCAATTATTTACGTTCAAAGCCTTGGATTACAATGCTCTGAATTTCCTTCAGTACTTTATTTATCCTTGATGGGTTCAGGAAGAATGCAATGTAGTCATATTATTCAGTATTAGAAACTACGAAGACCAAAGTATTAAACCATTTGGCATATTCAGCAATTAAGGAATTTGACAATTCTTTCTTAGTCTTTGATGTTTAACACCATAGATGTCTGCTGCTTCTCGTCGCTTAAGTAAGGTAACTTTGGGGGTTGTTAAGTAGCCATTGGGACAAGTTCTGCAGGCCTTTTTTATTTTAGTAACGTAGATGTTAACATCACATAGCTTCCTACTACTTTCCCCAGATGTCAATAAAAATGGTGGTTATGAATAAATATTTATACCTTTTATGCGATGCTAGTCAAAATTTAGTTGTGAAATAATATAGATATTGTACAGCAGGTGATTCTCTTTGCTGGCATAGATTGAGAGCACCACAAAGTCATACCATTTGTTTGCCATTCCACGTCGGATAGGTATTAAAATGAAAACGCCAAACTTATGTATATAGTTGCAAAACAAATATAAGAATCTACGATCATGAATACATATTATTCGAAAATATAAAACAGAACCAAATTTACTTTACATCCAGCAAAACTTGAAAATGGACCAAAATGTTTGAAATTTTGCTCTCTGTGGCATATATTTTATTACACATAAAACGAAATATTACATTCCACCCCCCCCCCCCAAAATATCCATGTTGAGATTTTAGCAAAAATACCATTTTGAGGCCCTTAAAATGGGGTTTGAGCGAGCATGTGTTTGTATATTTTCGAACAATGTAACTTATAAAAAGTCAGGTGAATACTAGGCTTTGTTTGTAGCTCAAATCCCCAAAAATGGGACTAGATCTTCAGAAAGGTTCCTCTAAACTACACCTTGCAGTGACGTATTTTTCGAAATGTTCAATTTTCCCCAAAAATTGCTCAAAATATTTTATTAAAATACGATCTATTTAAGATATGTACATGATAAATCACATGTATATGTTGAATTAGCTGAGAATAGCAAATGAATAACTATTTATATGAAAATATCCCCATAACTTTGCATAACTATATGGGATGAACAGTGAGCGCAGGTAATGCATATACGAATGCAAAAGTTCGTAAGAATAGGTTGCAAAGGTTATAATAATATAATGGATATAGCAAACATGTGAATACAACACATCAAAATTTTCTCTTTATGTCCTTCATTCTTTCATTATCTCTTCCTATATATCAATTCCCCCTAGATTCACTCTTCTTTTTTGAACAATCCCCTGATAAAAAGTCCCATTTTGTGTAAGGTGTAATACCTTTATCGTTTAGTTCGTATCAGACGACTAAATAACATGGGTGAAAGGATACTTCAATGAATCCAAAAAATAGAAAGAAACTAATCAAATAACTCACTCTAAACGAGATTTCAAAAGAACTTCTTAAATGTGATACAGTCACGCTATCCCTACACCACAGAGGTAGGCATAGATATCCGAAGAAAAAAGAACAATAGTTGTTAATCTGAATTAAACATGTTCTAAGCTCCTTTCATTTTCGGGATTTATGATTGGTTCATTTGACACAGAAAGTTTAATACCTCGTGATGGTACCTGAAGAGCGTCAATACGGAGAGGCGAAGAGCTGTGTTTGGAGTACCGAGCGTGGAATTAAAACGTTGAAATCTCAATTCCGTGCGCTAAATTGCGGGCTACGTACAGCTAGCGCGAAGCAATGTTTATCAAGGGTAACACGTCAAGCTCCTTCATTAAGGGGCGTCTCCGTGTTGTGTGACAGAGTTGGTGAAAAACGATTGACAAAGTAATTTCGAAACAGGGTGCTCTGATCCATTATCTGATTTAATAAAACACGTTATGCTGCGAACAAGAGCAAATCTTAACAGCACGTGGGTCTAAATATGAGATGGAATTTTAGTTAGTTGATGGAAATTGAATCATTTCTTCACACTAGCCGTATATGGGCTAAGATTTTTTATAGAAAGAGTCAACATGTAAAATTCACTGCCATGGCCGGGATTTGAACCATGGATCTCCTGGTTTCTGTCCAGTCGCTCTAACCCATTGAGCTACCATGACCAATTTACCGTTATTACATTAAATTCTCCATTTGACTCGTATATTTCCTCGGTAGACCACTAGAGGCTCTCGCATTCGAGATACACCGTTTGTGGTGACTTATTATCGCAAGTACTTGAGTCCTAGACTTCATCACTCAACTCTTATTATTTTAGTTAATTCATGAAAACTGATAATTTCTTCACACTAGCCGTATATAGGCTACGGTGACAGAGAAGTACTATGACTATATAAATTTCTGAAGAGGTATAGACTTTCTATTTCTTAAAACTGAGAGTATAGCGGTTTTGAAGAGGATGGGAGGGAAGGAGAGAGAGATAGGCAGAGCACACATGGTCGGCAGCTTTAATACTTATATAAATGTAGATTGCTTCAAATTGCAGCTGCATGCAACAAACGGTGTTCCAACAAAGTTTCTGGAAGTATGATACCAAAAGTTGATTCTGCAGTAACGTCCTGTACTTGCCGTTGTGTAACTCTCCTATGTTCCTTTCTGACGCACTCAATTCCTAACAGGCAGCATCTAATTCGATCCACCACAAAGAGTTGTTTGTTATATTGTGTTGCTCTACGACTGACCACTAGAATGTTTCTCAAGTACACAAACCTCCAGCTCACTAGCATTCCGTTCATTCGCCACCATTTGCATTTGCAAGTGTAAATTTATGTCCGTCTACAACTTAGTATAAGATTAGCACCTACAAAAATGTACATACTTAAACTTTTAAAATGTAATTGAGAGCGAACTTTAGGATACCTATTAAATAGTTGTCGTAAGTTCTATTGAACTATTAAACTAAATTCGAGTCACAGGAGTACCTATTCAGATTAATGCAAATAGTGAGTTAGTATTATTAGCTAAAAGTAATTATCTGTTTCAAATGGGAAGGTGTTTGTCCTTGAGTGCTACTAGGTGAGCAACCAACCGGGGCCCTGCGGTGTTGTCGTATTGCATTCCCGCTAAGTGGTGTGTGACGAGCGCCAACCTAATCAATCTGTATGAAACACTATTCGCGCTAAGACAAGAATTCAGACTTTGCTAAAACTGATCCATGTGGAAAGTAGAGAGTAATGCATCTAACATAACCATGAAAACCCCATAATTTTAGCTCAAATAGTTCTTCTAATACAAATAAATAAACCACTATTACCTGTATTACAGCAATAAATCGCGACGTAAAGAACGTGTCTGATCACATTATATCTTTGTTTATGAATGGTTCATAATCTCTATTTACTCTAGAGAGTTCAAAGTGGTTGGACTGTATGTATGTACATATGCTTTTAATTACTCAGAACTGAAATTTAAACTACTGACATGACGAATGAAAGAATTACTGTGAATAAGTCAAGGTGTTAAATTCGAGAGATAACAAACACTTCATTTCCTGTTAGCCTGTGGAATTCTGTATTCTTATGTTTATGAATGAATGCTGGATAAGAAGTATTTATTTACTCTGGAGAGTTTAAATCAATATCATCCAGTTGTCCTTTACACAACAGTAGAGTTAGAGTTAAATAGTGCAATGGCTTTTTGCGGTTAATTTAGTGGCGAGTCAAAAAGGCAGGTTTTGTGAAGTTAGGCTAGAAGTATTATTTTTAAGATGTACACGTTCTTCAAAAAATTTTGAAAACAGAAACTAAAAATGAGTTATTGCAAAGAGTACTTCCGTTTAAAAGCACGGTAAATGTGTATCAGTGGACCAAATTGCAATTGAAACTGGACACAAGGTAACACGCCTCCCACCCTACCTACCACTGCCAATATAATCCAATTGAGTTGGTGTGGGCTCAAATAAAAAGGGGGATTGCAAACAGAAATAATACTTTAAACTGACGGACGTTAAACGACTTGTTCACGAAGAAATTGACGGGTATCACAACAGGAATGGGAAAACTGCGTAAGGCATGCATAAAACCTTCAAGAAGACGATTTTAAGAAATAAATAGCACGTGACATGATTTTGGAACCTATAATCATAAATTTGCAAGACTCAGACGATGAAGACAGTGCCAATGACAAATTGTCTCTTAACGGAAGTGACTTTTACAGCGATATGAATGAGCCACTTGCCATTGCATTGGATTACAAAAACAGGCGATTCATAAACTATAACTATAGTTATAGTATTTTAAAATATATATAATTTGCGAAAATATTTTTACAATTTTTATTTTGACAACTGCATCATTGTAAAAGTTTGCAAAATATAATTTTCTTACCCTTAGGTCTGCGCCAAGCAGACCTGCACGTTGTATGAGTGTGCGAGAGAGAGGGAAATATAAAAGGAGTGGGGTAACAAGCTGGCAACGCTGTGTGTGATACGGCATCTGATTAGCTAGACTCTAGAACCCTTCCTATTTGAAACACATATTAGAAACAAGACATTTGATAATGGCTGTAAGCATAAATATTAAAATATTTCCTTTAGAACCTTGTAATCACTCCGTAGGTTATAAAGTTCCACTTCACGACCATCAGTGTTAAATTGCATTCCCTTAAATTATGTTCCCTTCTATCCGTTACTATTTGCAGTAAATTTTTAAATACATTGAATATATTGGTTGTTGTATTTTCTTGGATTAAATCCATTTGGTATTGCTAATTCGGTACTTTGAATTGAGGAATTAATTATTAAACTCAGATCCATTAAAACAATCTGTGAAGCTGCATTCAAATGTAATCCCGTCATTATCCAAGTGTGTCATCCGATTATTTTACTGGGATCCTCCCCGTCCGTTGCTACAGCACACCTGATACTTCCATTAATTAGTTTTGAAACGCATCATGGAGCTATATGGATTCCCTACTGCTATTATTATGACAATAATAGTTTTGACGTTAAATATTGTGCATTTTCCATTAATTCGTTGCTCTCGTATTGTGAGCAATAAATTCAAAACTCACCGAGAAACGTGTGTATATAAAATTAAAAGGACATATACTCTCTTTATTTTACCTTGAAGTAAAATGTAGATTTCAGCTGTTAAGGTAAAGCTACAATAGCCTAGTAATGTGTCTGCATTGAACATAGCTCTTTACGTATGCCATTTAGAAAATAAATTTCGTGACAAATAGAGTAAGTGAAATGGCCGCTTATTTTGCAGTTGTAAAATTTATGAAGAAAAGCAAATTTTCCGGGATTTCGTCGACAAGACCATTAAATCAGCTGCAAGTATTTTCAACCATGGAGCTGGTGTAAGGGACAGTGCCTACAAAAACAATTATATAATGTAATGGCAATGTGAATATCCATGCAGGTGAAGCCGCCGGATAGTGCGTGCCATAAAATAGCTCAATGAATATTTCAATAATCATTAAGTACAGCAGTTGTTATTTTCCTTCGATTTGTGATCCTATATTGTTTCATGAACTCTGAAACAAAACAAAACATGTTCTAGACACACGCGTGCCTTTGTGTGTGTGTGTGTGTGTGTGTGTGTGTGTGTGTGTGCGTGCGTGTGTGTTTGAAAACAACTGAAACCTCTAAAGTTACAGATTCGTCTTCAATTCCATCGATGGCACAAGAAGATTTTAAAGAACTCCTTCGTCTCAAACTACCCTTACGGAAAATATTTTGATTTTTTAGACTTTCTTAAAAATGGCTCTAATGGCTGATTACAATGTCATATATTTATCAAGAACAAACTGCACGTCTTTAAATACATGTCAGTGTTTAAGTTTTTTAATTGCGACATAACTTTGCCCAAAAATAAGCATTTGTCACAATTCTATGGCCAAATGCCTAGCCCACTGTCCACTCGTCTGGACTTTTGTCTCTGAAGCATGGTACAGAAGTGAAATGAATAGAAACGAAGGATAAAATAAGTATTTTAAAATAAGTATTTCCCCACAGAGTTCACCTACCAATTAGAGAGAACTGTGAAATAGTCAAGATAAAAATGAACAGCTCAACAAGCGAATTGCGAGCCTCACGTTACCGGTAGTCATCAAACTCATAAGGTGGTAAACAGAAATTAGAGTTCCCATTCTTTGATTCTGGACAGTATCAACCTATGTAGCTCTTTAGCTAGATGCCAATAGCCTTTCTGCCTATTCACATATGCCAGCTCAAGCGAGGACGGCATTAACGTGTGCCAATAGACCAAATGTCATTCAAATAGTTCCTGTAAAAACTTGCTGCGCAACGGTGACATTGAATAAGTGTCAGTTAACAACACGACGTTCTTAAATAAATAAACATTATATTATTAGTTTATTTCTTAGTAATCACGTTAGACAAAGGCAGAAAGAAAATTATGCAGGTAAGTCGGAAATAGCAGAAATTAAACAATATGCTGTTCATTAGATGAATTTACCTGCACAGTTCACAACATAGCGCTTCAAATGTTGAAAAGCATTACTTAGTGACAAAAGAAATCAAAAACGATTTACGCTCGCTCAGTTAAGTTTTGAATGAAGACAAGCGCATTTTCTCTAACCAGTCAGAACGATGCACTTCATTTATAATTCAGTTATTACTCTCCACTGAAGCTTATAATTCAACAAAAGAATCGTGCTGCCGCAGCTAATATAGGGACGTTAAAATCGCAGCGACAGTCAATTATTGTCCTGCTTGGTTAATCCAAGCGCGTCGTTATTTAATCCAAACCTTAATTCATTTTACTGCCAGCATCATTTCGCTTAACTGGGGAAAATGGTGCACGTGGAACTGCAGTGAGCAAACAGATCAAGATAAATACGGGAGGGAAATTAGCTGCTATACTTCAGTAGAAAGGAGAGGGAGAGAAGAAGGGAGCTATTGCTGGGAAAAGCCCTTCTTTTTAACTGCGTGTGGAGCCAGCACGATCTCTTAACTATTTTCTAAACCACCATAGTTGGAAGTCGTCAAATGCAGATTGATGTAAACTTATGTATCTATATACTTCTAAGCCGTACATACGTGTACTATATTTTACCTACATCTATGCTAACAGGTAGTTCAGAGAGAGGCAGTGTGAATGTGGATATGTGGGGATCGGTTAACCTCAAAAATCAAATGATTTTCATAGTTTTTTTACTATTGAAAATGACTATTCCTTCTCACTTACACAGGCCATAAAATGACTTGTAATTTAAATTACTGAAAGATCAAGAGAAATTTTGGAAATCTCTATAGTATATTAAAGCCATGGAGTAGAAAATAGGCTTTGCTCCACAGAAATTCATATTAGAAATCTAATAATATAATGCCCTCAACCCTTCATCGTTTACTAGTGGGTATACAAAATATTGCCTAACAAATTCATGTTAATCGAAAAACACTTACAGAAACGCCTACTTTACACACTTCGTTATGAATATAAAGAGAACAGCAATAATCAAGTATTTATCAACTGGACCATATTTACTGACATTAAAATTCCATTAATTAATAACCATCATACTTTTAAAAAATCCAAATTTATTAAACAAAACCATTTATAACATACCACGAAAGTTGCTCGTGGCACAAGTAGGTAATTGAAAGTTTGTAAATCTTAAAAATAGCTCCAGTTTTTGTGCGTACGTTTTAGTATACGTTTAACCTCTATTAGTTGCACAGTATTCTTCATAATTCCTTCCAAATAAGGTGAACTTCGCATGCTCTTTGCACAAAATTTATCATTAGGGAAAATTTTCATTATTGTTGTTGGTTGGTACGTATGGTAATCCCCAGTGGATTTATTTAGACAGGAAAATGTTTTCTCTGAATATTAAATAAATGAAGAGATATATGATGTGGCCTTGTCCAAAGCGTACATGAAGATTAAGGGTTACGAGTATTGAAGCAGTTATTGAGAAAATAGTTCCTGGAAAATATAATAAATTTTAGTAGAAAGGGAACGCGAATAAAAGGAACAGTTGAAGGTAAACTACTAATAGAAGAGGTGGAAGCAAAGGAAAATGAATATATTAATGTGTTTAATGCTGATATTAGTGCAAAATTTTAAGAAATGCTGTTTGAATGTTAAATTATATATAAAATGGTTTAAAGAAATGATTATGAAGATTAGCGAATATGGTCATGAGAATTGTGCAATTAAAATATAAAGTGAACTAATGAGAAATTATTGAACTGTCATAGCAATAAAAAGTTCAGTAATTTCAGAATAGACAGAGTTGGCGTCTGTCTACGCATAGACACCGTGGAGTAAAGATACAAAACTGTGGTTCTTTTTATAGACGCGTAGATTACAGAATCATAATAATCTGTGTACAGTTTATCACAGCAAAGAAAGACTCCGGGACCTGAGACGCAGGGGGGTTGAAGAAGGTTCCCATACCCTCCCGGATAGATTTATGACACCCCATGTCAGATCAGTTACAGACCGTTCAAAAACATTCTCTAGTCTTCTACGTTTGTGAATAAATCTTCTCGATATTAATGTACAGAGTGAACAGGTCGCATGTTTTTTAACAGTTATACTCCTTGTGTAGCATGCGTTCCCTGTCACACACATTCGCTGTCCTTATCCCACTGTGGTAAGGGTGGCACTGATTGGCACATTCCTATCAGCGGCTTACTTTGCGTTGGTGGAAAGTAGAATCTTTGAGAGAAAAAGTATTGTAATTATAAAAAAGGAATAGCAAAGCTTTTGAAATTATGTATTAATTTACTATTACGACGTATTTATGTTCATTTCTGAAGGAATTAAAATTTGAATATTTGAAACTAAGTTAAACAATTTTTCACTTTATTCAGCAAATTACTTTCATCCCTTCCCATTCGATACTACGCCCGAGGTAAGAGATTTCCTTGCGACGAGTGTAATAGCCATGGATAACGACGGGAGGACATTTCAACCCAGAGTAAATCAGCTCCGAGGACAGGACGTTGCAGCATCCCAACATCGAGATACAGGAGCAACGCTTCAGTACGGTGCAGTATACCATAATTACCTCTAGTTCCAGTCGAAACGTCTTTCCAAATTGGGACCTCGAGATAATCCACGCGGAGATCATCGTATCATCATCCCGTCCCGCCTCGGTAGCGTGGTGGTAGCATGTGTGCCTCACATCCAACAGGTCCCGAGTTCGAATCTCGGTCAGGGTGAGTTACTTGGATAAGATTTTTCTGGGGTTTTCCCTTATCCTGAAAGACGAATGTCGGTTAACTCTAAGCGCTATGGACCCTGGGCTCGTTTGAGTATCAT
>JAUKNK010000257.1:0-181963 GCA_030765055.1 Mantis religiosa
ATGATGGTGAGGCGAGAGGACCTACAGCGTAGGCATATGGGACACTTCACATGTCCTAGAAAGAGGTGAAGGCGTGGATAGGGCCGACTTAAAAGCGCCAAGCCCAGAGCTGGGAATCGAACTTCGAACAGGGACCCCTTGCACGGGAGCCGCGAACGAAACCTCCGCGCTACCACTGCGCCCGAGGAGGGAGAGAGTAAGAGAAATTGATTATTCTATCCAATTCCGATTGAGATAAAATTTCACAGAAATACAGTAACATATTTCGGTGTTGAAAATGAAAAACCTATCCTATCGTGGCTTTAAAATTATTGTTTTTTTTTTTTTTTTTTTTTTTTTTTTTTTTTTTTTTTTTTTGAAATGCCATACTCTTTCCAATAACATAGAAACAGTGAACTGTGACTTTAAAGTATTTGAAAAAATTCAAATAAAAAGCAACGAATATTTCGAAAATGTTTAATACCGCAAAGAATTTCTTAGTGGTATGTAGATTTACTGTTTTAGGACAGTAGATTTTTGTCTGTTTTTAAGATTTATTACATACAAAATTCGTCGAGAACGAAAAGGATTTCACATGCCATTCCCAGAACATAGTACACATAGGACACAAATCAAACTCTAAAGAGATCTTCGTGTGTTAAGCTACGTAGTCTGCTAGCAAATATAACAATTTTTGAGACAAAATTTCTTTCTGGAACTACCCTTAAGGAAGAAGAGCAGGTATTTGTGTACACACGATCACATTTGTTCCACTTCTCACTCTAGAGATAACGAGCATGAAGTTGTACGCTCGCTGGGCAAAAGCAGTAGTCGATACAGGTCCCCAGGCGTATCCAGCGAACCTTAAGAACGAACGGACAGACTCGATATCTGGAGCGTTCTGTAGTTAGTTACTTACTGCGTGGGAGGACATCGATTCACTGAGCGGGAACAAGGTTTTCGGGAAGTGCCTGCGGCATCACATTGTAAGGTGTATTATTTTAAGGCTACCAAGTTTGCGCTTTCAGATTTAGGTCCGTTCGCTGCTAAATCAACACCGCGTGTTTGATTCCATCCTTATGTAAAGCTAATAAGAACTATTTCAAAATTCAGTATTTTCACAAACTTAACCAATGCAGTTTAATTTTGTATCGCAGATATGTTCAATATAACTAGTATGTATACTTAACAACTAATAACATAATTTTGTGACAATTACAATCGAATGCTCAACGTGAATGAAAATTTAAAAATCATAAATTTTTAAAATGTTAGATATTTCTCAAATGTTCCTTTTTTTATTTTACTTATAAGCCATCGGTAGCATCTCAGCTCATATCGAGGCAGTTCCTTGTATTCAAATATTAACCTTTCTGTACGATTAAATTTTTTAAAAATAAATTATTAAATTAAGTAACTTTTTAGTTTCTGATTTTAATGTCACAGCTACAAATAAAGCAAACATTGAGGCTTTCTAAGATGTAGAACTATCACTTGGAAATGTCGATAAATAAAAAAACATGGACGAACAAGAACTTCACTTCGAATATTTAGGCTATTACGAGGGCTGTTCAATAAAGAATGATCATAATTTTTTACGGTCATAATTTTTCGCACTAAAATTCAAAATTATATTCTGTTAGCTTAATGTGAAACAAACACGCTGTGGTAGTTCCATTGTGGTACTTTTAGTTCACGTCTGTGAGAACCAGGCAAGTTCAGACATGTTCAGTATCGCCTACCGCTGCAATGTAGGTAACATGCAGTTAAAGTTGATGTTAGAGGAAGATCCGGAGTTTCTTTCAAACGTAATCACTGCTGATGAAACTTGGCTACATCATTTTGATCCTGAGATCAAAAAGCAAAGCTCAGTGTGGAAATCTCCTTCATCATCAACCCCCAAAAAGCAAAAGTGGTTGCTTCTGCTGGGAAAGTTATGGCCATCTCAATCTTTGATATTCATGGGATGTTTTATCAGAATGTTGTACCTGCACACACATCAGTAACTGGACAATAATACAGGGATGTCATGAAAACATTGTAAGTCCGTAGCAGGCGCAAAAGACCACATTTCCTTGACGCAGGCTGGATGCTGCACCACGATAATGCGCGGCCCCATATTGCCAAAATTGTTGCTGATTATCTTGCAAATATCAACGTGAAATGTATCCCTCACCCTCCCTATAGTCCGGATTTAGTCCATGTGACATTTTTCTATTCCCTAACTTGAACAAACGCTTTCGTGGGAGGCACTATCCTTCATCAGAAGCGGTGGTGAAGGCTGCGGAGGCGATTTTGAAGGATCTCTCAGAAGGGTTTCCAGCATGTCTTTGAAGACTGGCAGAAACGCTGGGACAAGTGCATCAGATTCAGGGGAGACTAATCATTTAAGACATTTAAAATATCTGAAAAAATTAATATCAAGTGTGGTTCAGGATGCAATTTTCTTCAGGACCATATTTGGAATATGGTTGAACTTAAATACGAGGTTTTTCATACGCCCAATCTCTCTGCTCTACGTAGTGCTAAATATACACACGAACCTATTTCTGAAAATTATATTTAAATAAATTCAGTGTATCTGGAAACATGTATTTCCAGCAAAATTTCGATGTCAATTTTAGGTGGAATTAAATAATTCCTGTATCTACTATAGATGAGCAGTAGCGAAAGTAAAAAAGGTAAGAGTTGTCAGTTTGTGAACACAACCTTCATTTGATATGTAAGAGAATTCACATGAGCTGATAAAATAAATAATAGTTTATTATCAGATTTATATATTTTAAGTTAATCAAAATATAGATATTGGTAAAATAAAGTAAAAAGAATACGCTGATAGAATGTTAGGTAGCGGATTGGTCCATAAGGTTTTGTTTTTCTTTCTTTTAGTGAACGTTTTGCATGCAAAACAAAACTTTCTGGCATTTGACAGAGAATTATATACTTTTAGTGTGCCTAGTTCTTGTATGGTTATATGCTTTTTGTCTTTCTCGGTCAATTAAAAGCCGAAAATACTCTTTGATGTTTAATTACACCTCATTTTATTGACCTGAAAAGAACAAATCCTGTATAGGAATACACAACTAAACAAGAAATTTGGGGGGGGGGGGGCACATTAATTTTCTACCTAACAATATAAATAGCATTTTCGAAGGAAAAAAATTCGTTGCAAATCTTTCATTTAAAAAGTCAGAATGTATGGGCAAACCCATTAATATAATTAAGAAGATGAACTAAACTGGAAGGAGAGACCGGGCAAGTCGCACAAAAATAGCTTGAGAATAGAGCCGGAACAGGCGAATTAATCTAATCCAGGAAATTAAAAGGAGATATTCTCGATATAAAGAAAAGGACTGGTAATTGCATTAAATAAAACACATTAAAATTACAATAGAGTGAACAAAATGTGCCTTACTATAATATTTTAAGGTGGTAAAAACAAAGAAACACGAGAAAATCAGCTTTTGTATTTTCTCTCTCGATTTACATATACCTTGCAATTTAATTTTAAATCCGCATTTGGGTATTATATGATAGAAGATAAAGACCGCATTTGGATATTGATGCAAGAATATGCTATATATATGGTTGACTGAATTAAGAGAATTGATTGTATTCCAAGTCGCATTGGCGAAGGACGCCTTCCAAACTGTAATACATGGTGAATATTCCTAACTAAAAATTCAATGAAAATAGGTTTTTGAAGTGACTAAAGTGAAGAAACCAACATTTTTATTAGTCACCTCAATTTTTATGACTTGGGATTTATTGACTTCTCCAACTGACTCGTGTTTTTCTTGGTAAACCACTAGGCGTTCTCATAAACTCATGAGACAACTACCTTAATAGCGACTTTCTATGCTGTAAGTACTTTAAGGCCCCGGCTTTATAGTTCGAACCACTATTAGGTACAAAGTACTTACAGCATAGTAAGTCGCTATTAAGGTAGTTGTCTCATGTGTTCATGAGAACTCCTAGTGGTTTACCGGGAAAAAACACGAGTGAGTTGGAGAATTTAATGTCAAGTTGGCACATTGGCCATAGTAGCTCAATGGTTTAGAGCGGCTGGATGGAGACCAGAAGATCCGTGGTTTAAATCCCGGCTACGGCATTGAATTTTTCAGTCTGGCTCTACCCTTCTTAGTGCGTCCTACACACGGATAGTGTGAAAGAACAATTAATTTCCTTCAAATTTATTGTTAGTATGTTGGAATTTTACATTACAGGCATTTAAATCGAATGAGTGTACAAACACATGAGTTTCTGTATTTTCTCATCTTATTCTCCTTACAACAGCAGCTAATTCACCTCATGGTGTTAATTGGGATAAAGTTTTGTAGTGTCATTGCATGAGGAAAAGAGCTGAAGGATAATAAAATTTTATGACCATGAGAAACAAATAACACCTCAAAAAGGTAAATTATTTAAAAATTCAAAACAAAGATCAGTGCCTCGGAAGTGAGAATCTGCATTTTTGTTAAATATTTTTGTTTACGGATTGTCCGTTTTAAAGATGTATATACCTAAATCTATTTTATGTAGGTATATTTGCCGCCGATATGACCATAGTAGTTAAAGGCGGGGTATAAATGGAACAAGTAAAGCATGTAGGTATATTTGCAAAACATTTAATGCATATAATTTGTCTTGCCAATTTCTTGCATATAAAGTATTTAACCAAATTAAAAAAAATAAGAATCTTTTTCCATGTAAAAGATACTTTGGGGTAAATCAATTTTCATTAAAATCTTTCTGTAGCAAGCATCTTTTGGATATGCTGGACTGAATGTTAAGTTTGGTAGGTTATCCGTCTTGTAGTTTTTGAGTGGTGGAGTTGTTGAATAAATGCATTCGCGCCCGCTCGCGTACATGCTTTATCCAATATTTTTAATAGTCGATCTCGAGAGATTTCCTTTTGGTAAAAAAATCGGTGCTCAATTTCTGGATGGAATGCAAGACTTTATCTACCTTTTATTAAATAGATGCTAGAAAAACTAAAAATGAGAATTTTTGTTAATCTGGCTGCCGAAACGTTTAACTGGAGACTCTTCTTGTCAGTTTATTTTGAGCATTATTCCAGAAACCAGGTATTTTCATAACTAGAACGTTGGTAAACATTATAGAAGATACAAACGTTTTCAGCGTTTTTCACAGCTCTGCTTGTTGCAGAATATCTGTTTTAAGCCGGTGTTTGTTGTTGCTGGTTTTCCACTGCTTTACCTTTTAGCACTCACGGATTACATGTCGGATTTAGGGAAAAAAGGGGTGGGGAGCTTGGTTTGCTGAGGACTTTTTCTCCTGCGGTTTTCATCGCTTTTAGAAGAGGAATGAAAGGGGACTTGAATGATTGGCGCCATTCATTGAAAGACCTTTGGCAGGCAACTGGGTGGATATATAAAAGTGCAAGGTTGCGGCAAGACTTCTCGGACACGTATTTTCCTGTAAGATTTCAGTTGAACTTAGCTGTGTGTTGCAGGCGAACACTACCTTAAATCTTGAGGTAGACACATTTCAAAAGCAAACAGAATATATCTGACATGTTTCTGTTTGTGAAAAGAAACCCAGTAATACCTTATAGCATAAGAGGACTTTACTCCACTGTGTATAGAGGTATAGACTTCTGGGGCAGGAAAGTTGATCCAGATAAGAAAGAAGGGATTCAATTTGGTATTTACGGACTTATACTCCACAGTATCATCTTACTACTTCGCCTCTTATAATTCTATACAGCAAAGTGACAAGTTGCTTATGTCTTCTGAAAAGATTGGCTGAGAATAATACCACCGATCATCTTGCCAATTCTTTGCTGTTATAATAATAATAATAATAATAATAATAATAATAATAATAATAATAATAATAATAATAATAATAATAATAATAATAATAATAATAATAATAATAATAATAATAATAATAATAATAATAATAATAATAATCATAATAATAATCATAATAATCATAATAATCATGATAATAATAATGATAATAATCATGATAATAATAATGATAATAATGATAATAATAATGATAATAATGATAATAATAATAATAATAATAATAATAATAATAATAATAATAATAATAATAATAATAATAATGATAATAATAATAATAACAATAACAATAATAATAATAACAATAATAATAATAAAATAAAGCACTATTATACTATAGCAATGCATCGCGACGTAAGCAATGTAATGGATATCATTCATTATTGATTGGCATATATGCGTGTACGTATGTTTGTAATTAGTCAGAACTGAAAAGTAAACGTTTGACATGACGTGATAAAAGAATTACTGTGAATAAGCCAAGGTGTTTGTTAAATTCGAGCGAAAACAAACAGTAGACTTCCTGCTGGCTTGTAGAATGGTGCATTGGCAGAACGAATCAGCTGGATCAACTTGCAATTGAAGTGACACACGAGGTATTATACACCACCTACCTCCTTACAACTGCCAGAATAATCCAATTGAGTTAATGTGGGCTCAAGTTATGTTGCAAACAGAAATAATGCTTTTAAACTGACTCATGCTGAACGACTTATTCACCAAGAAATTGACAAGGTTGCACAAGACTGGGAAAACTGCATGAGACATGCAGATAAACTACAAGAACACTGCTTTTGGAAAGAAATAGCAGGTGACGAGATTTTGGAGCCTATCATCATAAACTTGCAACACTCAGACGATGAAGACAGTGACAATGACGAATTGTCTCTATAGTTCATAGGTATATGGATGCGCCGCAGGCAGTTCCGTTGGATTAGAAAAATAGGTAATTCATAAACTATAATTATTTTGTAAACAATATATTTAAAACATGTGACGTAATATACGAATATCCATGTTGCAATTGTGATTTGAACAAGTGCATTATTATACAGCTTTGGAAAATTCACTCCGTTTCCTTACGTCTAGCCTCAAGAAGACTCGCAAGTGTGCGAGAGAGGGGAAATATAAAAAGAGTAGGGAATGATGTGGCAACGCTGAAGGCTCTAACGCATCTGATTCGCTAAGCCAGAACTCTTCCCATTTGAAACATATTGTAAGTAGATCACGTTTGGGACAGAAGATCATTTTCCAGATGACAGGACAGCTGCAGCTTTTGTAGCCAACATTACTTCTTGTTTAATAGTTATGGTAATATAATTTATAATTATAGATATTATTTATAATTATATTTTTAATGTTTTACGTCCTTAGAGTAGGTTATTTCGGACGGTTGAATGACTGAAATTATTGAAAATTATCCTCAAATTAAACCATTTGAGCTTAGTTATCTTTTATTTATTCTCAGGATACGGGGGAAAAAAGCTTATCCAGGTAGTTTACACGAACCGAGATTCGATCTCTGGACCTCTTGAATAAACAGGCTACCCCTATACCATGGAGGTTGATTATGTTATGTAATACTGTCTAAATCCTTATGGAACAGCAATTACTGAAATTGATGAATACGTGAAAACAATATTCTATTGGTGACAATCATTTGATGTAAATAATTTTGGAACTTATATCATAACCATTTTAGGAAAAACTTTTAAAATAAATTATACGGCTATTATGTATTTCAGTGTTGTAGGTAATTCATTCATCAATTCACTCTGTAAGGCAAAGTCACTTATTTTAAATTTGACTGGCTATATGTATCTACCTTTTTTACGCGAATCTGAATTGAATTCACTAAGGATTGCTTCATCAAAAGCGACAGTTTTTCCGTCTTATTTTCGGTTATACAAGCGCAGGTGTACCTCTTTATCGCTAGATGTGCAACAATCTTTCACAACGATTTTGCAAACCCAGGTAAGAAAATCGTAGTTTGGTTTATGCCTGTTATACAAGTCAGAAATTTCTCGTAATGTCACAAGCGAGAAACGCCATCTGCTGCTTCCGGTTGGCGCCTTTTCCCGTGCATATTGAAAATTAGAACTCCATTTGATTGAAGCACAGCGTACGTGTTTTGGCTTTCGAAGTTCTACTTTTAGAAAACTACTCGTATGAATAAGTGACATCTTTTGGTATATATCAGCTTATCACGAACGAAGTAATTATGATGCAATTATTATTCTTTTCATAGGGAAAAAAAAAAAAAGTTCACATAGGTTGTGGTCATAAAAATGATATACCTAAATATACAGGCCGGTTAAAGAATAGGGCGGAGTATAAACCGAAAGGTTCCGTTATGTTTCATTTTTACGATAAAATATTTTGAGAATGAAATAATGTATAAATATTTAGTGAGGACAAAGGGCATCAGAATGTGTACGAAGAATGACTACACGATTCATCAGAGAAACAGAGGTTAGGTGTGTTGACGGAAAACAATAATTATCAATGCTACGGCGTCGTTGCACAAATATTTAAATTTATCAGGAAATTTCTTTTCTCTATCAATTAACATTTACATGTTAATTGTTAATTACAAATCTTGATCTATCTATAAGTTTCAAAATAGTTTTGTGAAACGAAACCTCGTCACAAAGTGCACATAATTGCTTCAACTCTGGTCCATCTTGGTTATCTTCTATGTTTTTATGCTGCACAAATTCATCATGGCTCCCTTCGTTCATAACCAAACCTGTCGCGGCATTTTTTCTTCGACAGTACCGATTTCGATCCATAAACGGTGGAAAATTGTAGGTAACGCTTTAACCAGGGTTACAGACCTCGATAACGTTTCACTGGTTACTGAAACAAACATGATATTTAACACCTTTTATCCAAGTTAAAAAGATTACGTAGCTGGGGATGTAAGATATGATATGATATGATCTATTTATTGTGCATATTCTAAAATTTTACAATTTACAACTGTTGGCTACATTTATTTGTCGTTACCTTGTTGCTACCTTGGCTTGCATGACACCCTGGTCTTTTGCTCTACCAGGTAGCTCCTAACCTCCATACCTCCTTGATTACTTAATTAGTCCCTTTCTTCCCCCTCCTCTTCCTTTCTTACATTTTTACATTTCTGGCCCATTTTTATTTTACTTTCTGCAAGAACTCACCAATACTTCTTACCTTCTTTTCCTCCCTGCCCGTTAACATCTTTATAGCTACTATGCTCTTCTCTACTTTATCCCATTTTTCTTCCCAAACCTTTTTTCTCCATATTGCAACCTCCTCGCATTCTGTTACACAGTGTTCTATGCTTTCTTTCCCCCCCGACAATTCACAAATTCCCTTTTCCCGACCTCTTATCTCTCTTAGAAATATTATTCCTGTTCTCATCCATGATAACCCTTCTCTCTCTTGCCTATTGCAGTAATCTACATATGCTTCTCGTCCCCAATTTCTTTTTATTTGGGGATGTAAGAGAGAATTTCTGGCCTTTCCTTCGTTTCACATCGACCGCATAGTCGCTCAGTGATTCATGTAGGATTCTTGTAAAGGAAGTGACAGGATGCCAACTATTGTAGTTTAGATAAATGCCGAAACTTTACCCTCCACAGAAAAAAGAAAAGCCACACACATACTACTGCTTTCTAGAGGCGGAAGTTTTTTCTACCCGCGTGTGTAGTTATTTCCCAGAAAGACAGACACAAATAGACAGACAGACAGACACAAATAGACAGACAGACAGACAGAGAGAGTGAGAGAGTGAGTGAGAGAATGGAACTCTATTGCCCAATTTCATCAACAGATGTTAAGACTTGACACGAGTTTAGCAAAAGTTGAAACAAAAATTGCATTTCACCAACAAGTGTAAGCTTAACACTCATGTTAAATCTCTTGTTAAACTAAATTTCTGTTAAATTTTTGTTGTTAAGTCCTTAACAAATATAAATAGTCAAGATGAAGGGCGTGAACGTAGCTGTTGATGTCGATTTGCTATATTTAAGACCGTATAAAATGGCATTCGTAATAGAGTACGGCCTATGAGGAGAAATTATTTTGAGGAGATAGAAGAAAATTTTCTAAAGAGGTATAGACTGTCGAAACAAGTTGCTATGAAGGTTACTGCGGAAGTACAAGAGAGGTTAGAACATGCATCGAAAGGAATATGCCGATCTCGCCATTGCTTCAAGTATTAATAACTTTGCTATTTTACAATTCACTAAATAATGTGGATAATACGCTGTCCACCTCCCGTCTTGAAACGTTCAGGTCACTCGTCCTTCTTCGCTCCTCGTTTTAAATTTACGTAATACTGAGTTAGAACATGCATCGAAAGGAATATGTCGATCTCGCCTTTGCTTGAAGTATTAAAAACTTTGAGATTTTATAGTTACTGAATTATGTGGATAATACACTGTCCACCTCCCGTCTTGAAACGTTCAGGTCACTCGTCCTTCTTCGCTGCTCGTTTTAAATTTACGTAATACTGAGTTAGAACATGCATCGAAATGAATATGCCTTTGCTTCAAGTATTAAGAACTTTGCGATTTTATAATTCACTGAATTATGTGGATAATACACGGTCCACCTCCCGTCTTGAAACGTTTAAGTCACTTGTCCTTCTTTGCTCCTCGTTTTAAATTAACGTAATACTGAGTTAGAACATGCATCGAAAGGAATATGTCGATCTCGCCTTTGCTTCAGGTATTAATAACTTTGCGATTTTATAATTCACTGAATTATGTGGATAATACACTGTCCACCTGCCGTCTTGAAACGTTCAAGTCGCTTGTCCTTCTTCGCACCTCGTTTTAAATTTACGTAATACTGACAAAGTTGTTTCATGCTTGTAGTAGTGACACATGCATTTGAATTAAATCCGTTTCAAATATTTTCCCACGTGACATCTATCTCTTTTACGTTCACCGCATCAGTCCTCTTATTTTCCATGATATCCTTACACTTCGCCACCAGTTCAATTAATAATTCCTTTTTCATCGATGAGAAATTTGTCTCACGGCTTTTGTTTACGATTTTGTTCATCCTCCATTTTTTTCAGCTTGTGCAGACGAAAATGAAAACAAACGTGCATCGCAGTACGTTCAGAAAATAATAAGACTCATCTATAGCCTTCTATAGTCGTAATATTTACAAGTCTCTTGGCGTTAACATGTGTTTGTTAACATTTTCAGAAAACAGGTCGGTGAAATGCAAGAAATTTAACAGTCGTGTTAGCCCTGTGACAATTGTTACACTACATTTGTTAACGTCGATTTTAACATCGGTTGGTGAAATCGGTCATATGTGTAATAAACTTATAGTATTCACAAAGTAAAAGAAAACCAGTTGCGGGTACGACTTTCTCGACCAATTTGAGCTTTTACATAATCGCTTATACGGTTTTAGAAATGTTGATTTTGTTAGTGTTTATTAGGAAATACACGCTACAGAGGTTACAGAATGAATGATCCTGGTTAGAGAATCATCCTGCCCCACAGAATCGAACCTCAGATCTCTGGGTTAATAAACTGAGCTCTTACCAGTCGTCCATAAAATAGACTCATCATATGTTTGTTTGTTCTGTGTGTTTTACAGTTGCACACACGAATATGAAATTGAGAAAGAAGAGGACTTCTCGGGTTCTTAGTAGAAAATTCAAGGTGTGCACTTTATCTGTCATGAAAATGTCTTAAACACAAGAATCCTCGCCTGCCTCGGTAGCGTAGATGGTGGCATGTCTGCTTCACGTTCAAGAGGTCCGGAGTTCGAATCTCGGTCAGGGTGAGTTACCTGGATAACGTTTTTTCCGGCGGTTTCCCTTATCCTTCAAGACGAATGTCGGGTAACTCTAAGCTCCTTGGACCCTGGACTCATTTCAGCATCATTTCACCCAATTCATTCACCGTCCGATATGACTTAACGTTGGAAGAGGTAAATTAAAAAAAAAAAATCTATCACTTTCGGGAGAGTAATAAATAACGAAACATTTCCATTGAAAGGTTGAATTTGGAGTAAGTTGTCTGAAAATCGTTGTGTCACCTGTAAGGAAAGTAAACCTATATATATATATATATATATATATATATATATATATATATATATATTTTAACTTAGGCTACTCTTTCTCCCACTTACATACAGCCTGCCTCTGTGGCGTAGGTGGTAGCATGTGCGCCTCACGTTCAAGAGGTCCCGACTTCGAATCTCGATCAGGGCGAGTTATCTGGATAAGATTTTTCCGGGGTTTTCTGTTATCCTGAAAGATTGTCGGGTAACTCAAGCTCTATGAACCCCGGGCTCTTTTGAGTATCATTTTACCCGTTTCATTCATCGTCCGCTATGAATAATTTGGAGAATGATACAAAACTTACGTTTTTAATAAATTGTTTCTCATTGCGATGGCGTTTAAATATGTATTGGATTCGATAGAATGCAGTAGTTCTTCTCATGAATATGAGTATCATATGCGATAAAGTAAAAATATTTTGCTTTTTCACATGCACCTACACAGCATTCCTGGCTCCGAAATATTCACGATGGAATCCGGGGAAATGCGTTATTACGTTCACCTGTTGGATGCGACCTCGCTGGCCTTTGAACTAGGTAAGAGAGTGATGAGATGGTTCATTTTGAATCACGGAGAACCACATCAATTTGTCAGGAAGTTGTTCTAGAACCGAGAGTGCAAGACAGCTGCTCCCAACTTGTGGAATCGCCAGAGAAATTACTGCCTTACTTCTGGCTAAAATGACTAGCATAGCTCACAGGTACACGAATTTGAGGTATAACAGCCCGTTGATTTGATACGTAATTTTAATAAAAAATCCTTCAGAGTGTCATTGTGATACTTAGAAGAAAGGGCACGAAATATTTAAATACCAAATTTTACACGAAGTGGTTTGGTTAAGTGTTTCTGGTTTTCACAGAACAATTTTTAACTTGCTCCCATGGCTAGCGTTTTACACCGTAAAGCCGTTCTCAGTTCTCTTGGTTGATGTATGTTACTCGAATAATAACTAAATGTTGTTTCTTTTGTTTGCTGACCACGGTCTTTATGCCTATTCAATGCTTTGCACAGTGCGAATGTTTTGGAGTATGAAACTATATTCAAATGTCGCTGTGAAACTTTGATAGCTGAGTGAAACGATTCACGATTTTCCATGATTTTCGGGGAAACTATCTCTACCCCATTTTTCGTGAGCAAAATTTGAATATCTCGCTACTTAGTTTTCAAGAAGGTAATTAACGGTTCTGTAATTAGATGGCTCCGATTCAAGCAGGTCGAGACTAAAGTAATCTGTCGTATCAGACCTTAAACTCCAAGCCAAAATAGAACAACCTTCTTGAAATGTAAACAGGCGTACATTAAGTGATGATTTAGGGATGGCTTAATTAATAAAATGCTATTTCAAATCTTCCACCATTGAGTTGTACACTGTAATTTTAAGTCTGCTTCTCCTATAGCAGATTAAATCTGTCAATAGGTCTTGACGTTTGATGTCAGTTTTCAAATGCCTGTCAGATGAACATGTATAGTAAATACTGAATAATGTTTATAAGCCTTTTCATAAACATGTCCATTTTTTCTCGAAATTGAAGGTGCACATGAGAAAAATTCTAACAATTTGTCTGATTGTTCATTGCTTTCATTTTGTGAACATTATCCGCAGAACACATTGTGCTTTCCTCTTTGTATTTCAAAGTCGCTTTCATACACACGATATGTCTTAACGCTGATTTGTTCATAGATCTTTTCGTTTTATTGTTTGTTCGTAATTTCTAATTGATATGATACCGAGTGTCACTGTTCTTGAAGTTCATCATATTACAAGCAAGCACTACTCTTAACTCTTTAACAGTTTCTACCTATTTTTTTTTTTTTTTTTTTTTTTTTTCGTGAATCCATCAAATATTATCGCTCCCGGTTGTTGTCAGCTTGAACATTCTTGTCTGAATTGCATAAACATTGTCACAGACTAGCTGAACACCACATACCACAACAATGACTTTCACAGATTAACAGTACATCAGCAAATGATTCCCAGTAGAGAAAACTGAGCGACCACTAAGCATGATCAAACAATATTTATAACTGTAGTAGCAGCTTTTTGGGGGGAGAGGGGGTATGGTTAACTCCTTGGGTCACATGGCGGCTTTTCAGCTTAGGAATAATTTCTCACGCAATGATGCTCACTCTCTTTAGAATGATATTAATCTTTTGGTGTTATTTTGGGTTATTACATTATGACATGCACACAAGCGTTGATGCTCCGTTCATAGTTTCAGACATTAGGGAGAACAGAATATTTCTCACCCTCTAGCCGGGGATTAGAACCTGGACCTCGGATTTCAGGCTAGCATGCTAACCTCCAGACCACAGACACAGCTACATAGTAAATTTATACCTGTGTATTTCCCTCAAATTACAACTACATGTAGCTTTTCAGTGCCAGCGAGCGGAAATCCTCTGCTGTTTCTCAAATTACGGTTTCTGGTTTTGTCTGTCCCAGGTCCAGGTTTGCTCGAATTGAAACCCAGTGTCTTTTTGCTTGGTTAAGACTTATTCCGGAGATAAATAGCAATATTGATGTTAAATGATTAAAATTAAGTTTCTTCTTATAGGTTAAGATTATAATTTCGAAACAATGGTATGAAATGCTTGTGAAGTCGTTGTTTAATAGATTGTAGATTAATAATAATAATAATAATAATAATAATAATAATAATAATAATAATAATAATAATAATAATAATAATAATAATAATAATAATAATAATAATAATAATAATAATAATAATAATAATAATAATAATAATTAATAATTTGTGTTTAAATGCTGAAACAAATCCAGCGCTATGGACAAAGAAATTTCATGTATCTCAGTCATTGATGGAGTGATACAAAAAAGAATAACGTTGAAAATAATCAAAATTGGTCTTTCAATAAAAATATTGTGACAGAAATATTTCACAGAAAGAGACAACCAACAATATGTTTTATGTACATGATCTAGCATGTGCTATTTATTCTGTGTAAGAATTTTAAGATGTGTGATTTTGTTTGGAGATCTCTAGCAACCAGACAGTAGCTGACATAAACACATTTCAACATTTTAGATTGTTAATAACATAGATAAGAGAAGCTAATATATAAAGTGTAAGAAGTTTGCAAATTTGTTACGCGAAATCTGAGAAATATGCTACGAGAAGAAAGAAATTATATTTTTATTATAAAAAATAATGCTTATTTCGTGAAAGAATACATATAATTAAAATTTAAAAATGGTGAAATACAAGTAAACCATCAGTTCAATTATTTTAATTTGTTGGCTGTTAAAATTGGCTGATTTCATAGATTAAAGAACAGAATAGTGAAAGTTTACTAATTGATTTGTGTTTGCAAATGTAATTAATAAAGTACTACAAGTAGCTGAATATATAATTCACTTATTATGTTTGTATTTTAAGTTGGAGAGTTTAAGTGATTTCGTCAAAGGCTCTATTGATGTGTGTATTAGATTTTCTTATAAGCATATGATTAGTATAAGTACCATTTTGGTTAGGAGATTCTCGTATAGTAATGCCTGCTTTTCTTTGAAATTGTCCAGCGTCATAGGTGATTAGCACGCACAGGAATTTCTAAGCTTTAAAGCCAGCTTTAAGGTACGTTGAAATTTAACTGTTGAGGACTGCAGAGACAGGTAACAAACCACCCTCATCCCTCTTAGGTCTATTGCAGACAGCACTCGCCGAACCATGTTTACCTGCTATCAGTGACCCTTTGTCGCTGTTGTTTACATTCGTTGTATTTATAGGTATATGATTTGAGTGCTCGTGAAGCAAACTGTTTAAGAATTCCTATTCCAAATTCCCGAGCATTAGTAATGTGATAGCAACTGCCGTAAGCTACGTTAAAAGTATGATGATATGACTGGGTGTTTGTACCAAAAAATTACACTAATGGTTTTGATTAAATAGAATTTGAAACTTTTGCATGATTTATGACTTTTATATCTTGGAATACATTGGTAATTTACAAAGCCGTACCCCCTAAGGAGAAATAAGAAACTCACCAAACTATACAGTTGTTGTAGCATTTTGGAAATTTAGGATGTTGCTTTCCTAAGTACGTTACCTGTCTAATTGCACGAAAGTTTGCCATTCTTTCTTTGTTTGCAATTCAGTGCCCCTCTGTTGCGACTAAAAGTTTGAATGATATTTCCGAATGTTGTATCTAAGACTTATTTAGTTAAAAATCATTCCTAGGCAAAACTGGCTCGTCAGGAGTGTAACGTGTATAGAAGAAAAGCTCTCTATTAGCTTCTCTGTATTATGCAAGTGATAGGTTAAAATATTATATTCTGTACAAAAATTTGGTCACAAAATCTCACCGTAAATAAGTGATTTGAGTTCCCCTGAAAGCTATTGTATAATCAAGCTGTGTCATTTTTATCTGCATCTCATTTCTCTTATTTTCTTAATGCGATTGATAAACCTGTAATCCTGAAACTGAAATAATTGTTAATAACTGTTAATAACTGTTTGATCACAAATTTCTTGAACTCTATTTGCTGTCCACGTTGAATTCCGGTCATTTCTTTCATATATCTCTATGTATATACTTACACTCATTTTACTTAAACCATTGTTTTCCTTTTTTGTGCTATTCTTTCTATTGTGTCTTCCACATTTAATTCTTGGTCTTCCTCTTTGTATTTTGCCTTCAGCCGTCAACAGCACCTGCTTAACTTTGCTTGCCTCTGTCTTTTTGTGGATATGCCCAAACCACTTCAGTTGTTTCCCTTATTTCTTCAACCTTCTCCCTTCTATTCTTTAATTTACATACACACAGCTCTTAAGTAATTTAATTTCTACTGCTGTTGTTTTGCTTTTATAATAGGTCAATCTTTCTGTTCGACATTTCACTTTGGTTGAGTGTGAAGATCAAAGAAAATATCTTATAGGTCAGCGATGGCCATCCTTGTTCTTTATGTATTCATCACATAATTCTGTTGCTTTCTCTCGTCTACGGTTTGTATATGAAGCATTTCCCCTTCATTCATTCAGGGAACCAAATTTAAAGAGGCTTGTTTTTTAGTTTCGTGAATGCGTCATTGCTCTGCGAAATGTAAGTGGAGGCGCATCCAACCTCCCCTCTTTCGCATAAGGTTTAGCACCACTGTTGTGGTGAAAGATAAAAGAAAATAGGATTTTTAGAACAACCATCCCCATTAAGTGTGAAAGCGTTGCTCAAGCATATTAAGAGCTAATGTAAACGCATTCTGCTTGGTATTCATTTACAAAGGTCAAGAATATTCCGTCCAACGGCGAGAGCTCATAACCTTACAGAATTTTAGGTAGTAAAATGAAGTAAGAAGAAACCTTCCATTTTGGGGTTTTATCGCCTTCAAAAGAGCTCTGTATTACCCACGGCGGGCCGCACCTCGTTCAAAACCTTTTACGTAAATGGACATGTTCTGGAGCGCTTCTACACATACACACTATATATATTGAAGCAGCTACATCAGGTATCGAACTCTTAGAGAAGCTTGATACAGCTGCTACGAAGTAATCAATAAATTCTGTATTTGTACGTTAAAGTGAAGCGCCAAAGAATGTTTTACAGATGTTTTAACGTTTGCTATATTGCACTAGAGACGACAATAGTGTTACTTTCTCTACCACTTACAAGTAAATAAATGATTTGAACATAACAAGTAAAATGCTATTAAGATACTAAAACATTTTAATTAACATATTTGTTAATTTACAAAATAACTTTTATTTACTGTCATATTCCAAAATTTTACAATTTACAACTTTTGGTTACATTTATTTTTCTTTACCTTGTTGCTACCTTGGGTTACATGACACCCTGGTCTTCTGCTCTGCTAGGTAGCTCTTTCTCCATGCGTCCTTGTTACTTAATTAGTCCCATTCTTTCCCCTCATCTTCCTTTCTTATATTTGTTACATTTCTTGTCCATTTTTCTTTAACATTCTGTAATAACTCACCAATACTTCTTACCTTATTTACCTCCTTTCCCGTTAACATTTTTATAGCTACTATCCTCTTCTCTACTTTCTCCCATTTTTCCTCCCAAACCTTTTTTCTCCACGTTGCAACCTCCTTGCATTATGTTACATAGTGTTCTTACTTCACAGGATTTCAATTTATTAGTACTCATATTCAAACGTTACTGTAGGTTAAGTGATTCAAATAAATCAGCGTGGTTCGAATAGATACCCTTAGTTGTATAGCTGCCTTCCTGTATAATCTCCTTGAGAGACTTTGAATGCATAAGTCCTTCGGCCAATTCATTATTGAGATTAGTTGAAAAAAAAATGACAATTTTATTTACATATTTTAATGGTTCATTAATGGTCCCACAATAATGGTTACACTCATAGATTTCACAAGAGTCGGAAATAATTTTCTGTAATTGGTAAATCTTAGAGATAAACGAAAACTTAATATCTATTCAATTCACTTGTTTTGTGATGTTACTGCTTTCGAGAGACTAAGTGGTAAGTCACTCGTCAACACCTGTTTATGGTAGATTGAGAATATCCATTACTGATATAATGATGACCGACTTATTTGAATGCTGAGCCAGTATGTGTGTATTAATATATACATTGTTAAGAGGCATCTAACTATATTAATAACAAATTTGAACCTGAATTTTATTATAAAGTATTAGTTAAGTATGGAGTAAGTATAGTTTCAGGCTGATATGTTAAACATAACTTTTTAAGAGTCTTAGTTATTCTTATCCAGTTTTTGTAAGTGCATACATCATACAAATTACACGTTTAAAAATGATGGAGAGTAACTCATTGAATTACAGTAAAAATACGTCTTATTACACCATTTAGTAGAACATATCAATGACAATTGAAGACCTGTATGCAAGTGAACTTTTGAACTTTTTATTTATCGATTTCCTTACATTACGTATGACTATTTATAGAGAATAAGCCGGTTATCAATATGCACATTTAAAATAGTTGAATGTGCATAATTTATTTTTAACATCAGTTGGGCAGACAGAAAGTTTGTCTTAAAGCAGAACATGAACTTTTGACAAGCGGTCGGAAGGGGGATATTTCTTAAAGCAATCAGTTTGGGAGAAGAGGTTAATCCAGAAGATTATACACAAATGTGGTTTTGGATTTTTGTGATGTTTATTTACAAGAATGGGGATATTTGTGATTCTGCGAGACTGATTTTAAAGGATTTATGAATAAATCTGATAACCTTTATAGATTTAAAAGGGTAAGCTGGGTGAACTTGTAATCACTCTTACTTTTCACCAATAATACGCTGAGAAACGTGTTTCAACCAATAATAGCTGCTTGCCTAACATTTGTAACACCTCCCTAACATTTTTAACTTTTTATCCCCTCTGTAGCTACCTAGCCTCTGTTGAATTGTTTGGGATTGTCATTTGTTTTCTGCATAAATGTTCAAAGTTTGCTTCACAAAGCACACGACAGTAAGCAATACGAAGGTAAAGAAAGAGTATGTAGATCCGTTACTTTTGTAAGCTAAATAAAGTATTGTATTATTTCTATGAGTTTTATAGAATTTAAATTTGTGAGTTAGTTAAATCCCACTGAACTTTGATTTTCTCCAGATGAAGGTGTTACGTATTCAGTTCAAAGGTTCATCAATAGCATCAACAGCTTTGAGCTAAAGGCCCGGTAAAGAATATAGTAGGAATTGTAGTGCTGAGTTATCCACATGAAATGTACAAACCCATATAAACACACACGACATAAGAATATCTTGTTGCTCGCTTGCCGCATCTGCTACAGAAAGTGGCGACGTGACATGTAAACTCGCCATAAATCTCAAGTACACACTTGTTGAAGCGCGGTTGACAGCTGCCGACGTAAAATTTGATGTTTGGTAAGCAGTCGCTCAATTTTGCTTTTGCACATTTTGTAGTTAGGCTCTTTGTGCAAGAAACTTGTAACATTAAAATATATGTAACTTAAATAAGAGAATGACGTTTTACTTGCGCCATCTTGTGACAATATCGGAAAACACGAGGGTCATTGAAATTAAGTGCACAGTCATTAAGCCTTTTAGCCGGGTCCAGTGTTTAACTAATCAAGATAGTTAAATATGTTTTATTTAATCCACACATTACTGCTAAATGTATGGTCCCTTTTAGAGAATAGATGGCATGTCATCTAGTAAATGTCTTTTCTTTGATGTTTGTGGAGGCAGTGATGTTAATATTACAAGAACAACTTAAGTTCCGTTAATATTACCTTCTTTGTTATTTCTTTACACTTTGTTCAGTTTGATTTCAGTTTTGTTCAGGTTGTTAAAAAATGTTCCATTTTTTTAAAGCTGAAATGCTATGTATTTTGTTCTGGTTAATAGTTGGAAAAGTGAAGTGACGAGTTAAGCACGCTTTTAATTATTGTGATTTTGGTCTATATTTTAAATTCCACTTCAATTTGTTTTTACCGTCATGTCATTCGCGTCAACATGGCAGCCTCTTCAGGGCAATTGACTCACAGGGAAATCAAACAAAAAGTATCTCGAATAGCTTGCACTTACAATTACAATATTCAACTGCAGACATCACAACCGTCACAAATACGTACGACCAACAGCACCTTACGAGACTGCTCGCTTATATAGCCACTATAGGCTTCCAGACGCTTCCGCAACATTCGGGAAGGAGACATGTCTGCAGTTAGCGCTTATATTTACGCTGTACGAGCGCGCGGCTTATCTGTTTAAACTTCCGACTGTTTGATGTGAGAGATAAAGGCAAGGATTCAAAGTACAAATCAGTTAGATAATTTTAAAATAAAGTAATTCCATAAAAATACGATGAGGTTAAATGCGTAGGTATACGTGTGACAATAGTACACGAATTTTTAAATTACTCTGTCACTGTTCTCTGATGTAATTTTCTCTTGTTCATATACTCTCTCTTTTTGCCACATTAAATGCTCCACTTTGGCCATAGCCACTGCGTGAGTATTTACAGAATGCCTAAAATGAAATACTTTAAAATATTTCGTAATATGTATAACTTTCATTCTTAGCAATTTTAAATCTCGTCATATTTCAATCTTGTCAATAAAAAAAATGTAATTTATCTGTCCCTGTAAAACGTTTCCTAGAAAACAGAGTTAACACTATAAATTTTTGTAAAAATCAATAACGTATAAAATTATTAAATTTTCAGTTAAACCTTCTTGATGTAAGCAAGGCTCTTTGGTTCTCATATCCACCTCCACAGGATGTACATGTATTTGAAATACCAAAGAAACTGAAAAAAGTGTAACATAGGGAGCATTTAATGTAATAAATGCAGAGAGAAAATATATATGTGAGAGAAAATCAGAAGAAAACAGCGAGAAAGCAATTTAAAAAGTCTTGCGCTATTGACGTAGGTATAGGACGCATTTAAGCTCCTCGTATTTGTTCTGAAATTATTTTATTATTTCATTTAACATTGGCATACATTTTTCTTACCCTCTACTGCAGTCTCCCAGATTGTTGAAATATTGTATATCATGTACGTAATATATATTTCTGTAGTGAACAAATTGTCGACATGATCGAGTAATTTTAGGAAAATCATTGTACATAGAACTTGAATTTGTGCAACTTCTCTGTGGTCCTGCAGTTATTTACTGGCATAATGCACCATAAAATTGAAACTGCGGGCATCAATATTTACCGAAATATAGGTAAACATGAAAATGTTGCACCTCACCGTGGCAGTTTAAACATTTTGGAAGTGGTAGAATACAATCACCAAGAAAAATAATTCTCAGCTGTTAATTATTAAAATTAATTGAATGATTTTGGATGTTACGCTAAACATAATTCCCCCTCTTTATGTAACTATTTAGCATACGCTGGTGATGAACTTAATTACAGCATATAGAGGATATAAAGTAAACATTTGTTAAACAACAAATATTAAGAACGTCCTGTCATCCACACACTATATACATGCATAGAAATGCAAACAAATTTAGATTCTTCAGTGCTAAATCATCTGGATTTATTTGATAAGTACATACACATAAGATACCATAATAAGTAAACGCCGATTCGTTCTCTTTTTTGTATCAACTTTTCGAAGTTTGTTCTTTTACGACACCAACGTGTTCGCATTCTTACACCTAGATCGTGCATATCCTTATTAGGACATAGCACCATCGGCAGATAAACTGTTAGAAACGTAGGGTCATTACAATTTACCAAATTGTAAGATAAATGTTCTCTTCAGGTTTCTAGCTATGACGTAAGCTATGCAAGATTTAGTATTGCTTTATTGCGTTACCAGTAATTCACACAAATATATAATTTGGTTCCGTAACTTAGGTGCGATATCACTCGTTAGTTTTCTTCCATATTTCTCTGCTAATAAATATTTGAGCAACTTTCTTATAAACAAATTATTGCAGACTGAAGTATTATAGCATTCTAGTTTCGTAAGTCAAAGAAAATTACCGTAAAGCACGTTTGTTAATATAAATTAGAAGTAGTACAAGAAGACATAAAATGAATTTTTAGGCGTGAATTTATTATTGTTTTGTAAAAACTAACGAAGCCCAAGATACATAATTTAATCCCATCTTGCTTTTACGCGCAAGACTGTTCATTCTTCAGTAATCCAGTCTTTAAAAATCGTATTATTCTGTTTCATTTTAATCGATTTAAACATTTATAGAAATGCTTCTGATAAACTTGAAGGTACATTGCGAGCCATATAAACCATTGCAATAGGACATAACTTTTGAAGCAATAATACGACACACGTGCAACTTTGGGAGAATATAATACACAATTGGGAGATTACATTACACTATTTACATCTCAGTGAAAATGTTGGAAGTGTCCTCCACCAGCATCTATACATGTTTGCGCTCGTCTCACCATATTACCTGAAGTTTTACGGAGTATCCTTGTCAGTGTTACTTATTTCGGATTGAATAGATTCCTTCAGAACATCAATTGTCCATGGCCTATTCTTGTATACTCTGTTTTTAGATACCCCACAAGGAAAAAAAAAAAAAAAAAAATGCGGTGAGATTAGGTCAAGATTTGGGGGGCCACAGATTTTTTGAGATTATTTGATGTATGGCACATTGCTCCATCTTGCTGGATATAACCTTCTCTCAGTTTGATATCTTAAAATTTCAGGGACAAAATGGTCCTTGCCTTTTTTGGTGTACTTTCACCAGCCTTTGTCCATTGTTTTGACTGCTGTTTTGACTCTGGTACGTAATGATTGATCCGACTTTCATCCACGGTCACATATCGGCGCATAAAATCTTGCGGATTGCCATTAAAATTCGCCAGACTTTCGGTAGAAGTGTTCTTTGTTCTTCCGGATGCGCTTTTGGTGGACTGTGAGCAATTGCGGCACCCATTGCCAATTTTTCATGCAGCATATTGAGATGCCTACAGCTTCAGTAATCTTACGAATTTTGATTCGGCGATCTTGCATAATCAGATCATGGATTTTTTTCAATGCTGTCCTGAGTGGTGACCTCAGTTGGTCGACTAGAGCACGATTCATCTTCGGCACTTCGGCGACGATGTTTAAATTCAATGGTCTTCAATGTTGGTGCAGAGTCCGCGCGAACTTCAATTCTGTTTTGATGTATGCTACAGTCCAGCTCTTCAAATGAAAATATTTAATGACAGCACGAAACTCTGTTTCTTTTTTTCCCATTTTCAATCGTAGCTATCCCACAGACCAGTTCAAATGGCTGTCAATAATGAACTGTATATTGTATCTAGCACATTTAAATTTTCTGTACAATCTTTTGAATAATCAAGCTTACCACCTGCAAAGTTGCAACAAAAAAGTCCCATCCCTTAATGGAAATTTACCATACCTATCAAACGACCCTCGTATCCCTTCTAAAGCTTAACTAATTATAAATAATCAGCCACTATGTTCTCAAGGGACAGAACTTAGCAGACTGTTTTTAGAAAATTGGAGACATTTTATTGATCATGTAAATATTTTAAAACGTAACTTTAGGCTTTTTAGGTGATTTTCGTTAAAAACTTCTCAGACCATCGCTAGGAGATGCTGAATATAAATACCAAATTTGATATTTATCAGTTTACGTTTTTGGGTAATGCAGTTTTATGATCACACAGGATATCGGTTTGTTTTTGTGAATTGCTATACTTCCTCTACCTAAGTGAGTGCTAGATAAGGTGCGCGCAACGTTTATATACACAGTTTTCAATGTGCTTATTCAATGAACATTATTGACAAACATGGATTATTGTTATCTCTGAGAATCCAGCCTATCCTGCATAAATATGAAGGTTTATTCCCTCACCCACCGTCTAAGCGCCAATAGCGATTCATTTACACAGAAGCAATCGATAACCAGGCATAACAGATAACCATTTTTGTGCTCTAGTGCTGAACAACGTCCTTCATGGGCTCCGATGTTTCTGCCAAGCCACAACAAAGCTCTGACAACAACATTCGTCAGAGATGTACCAACAGTAGAATAAGGGGAATGGAGGGAAGACAACCAGGTGACAGCTTGAGTGCTGTCATGTATCATCGTAATAAATACATTAAAATATACTGTCTGTTCACCACCGCAGAGTCCCGGGTAGGAATGCAATCACAGGACAGTTCAGTGAACAATTCCATATACCCGTGATATATTCTGACGGGAAACTTGCTTGCGGCAGTAATGTCAACGTTGGAACATGCATTCTCACTAGATTAAAGCGATGAAGTCGCTAAACAATCGTGAAACTTAAAGTTCAACATTTGATGCGGTATATTTAGCTTATAAACAAGATTCATTTGTATTTTGTTCAAATCCCCACACCATTTTTGTTGTAGGATGCAGAAAAAACTAAATCACTGCTGTTATCAGCTTGTGAAACGACAGTACTCTCGATGGCCTTTTAGAATCATCCTAGCAATAATTTTCTTTCTTCTTTACATGTTTGCAAAGCCCTATCAGTTTGTTTCGATTTCAATCTGGCGGATTCGAACCACGGATCTTCTTCATTCGCCTCTGTGATGTTACTCGTACGTTTGGTCAGATACTCATAAACACATTAAATTATTCATCGAATACATTATTTCTCCCTGTAGCCTTCAAGGCGATTTCATAAAATATGAGAGGACGTACAATGTTGTAGGCGCTTAAATTTGTGTCGTTTTAGGTAATGCGGAATCTCGCCACGAGCTTAGGAAACATGAGCAACGGCTTCAGGTGTTTCAGGTCCCGGTCTTAGTATTGAATTTTTCAAAGGCTGATTTAACTTTCTAATTTGGTGCTCGCACATGTTTAATGTAAAAGAACAATGTCAAAATACAGCTAGTACCCAGGTGTTCTAACATGAAGCTATCGTTTCCTTGGCTTCTACTATGGAATTCAGACCACTAAGTATGAAATAGATACAAAGGAATACGGTTTGTTCCAAAGAAAGCAAAAAGAGTTACCATGTTAAACATCTTTTCCTTTTGTGGAAACGTTGAGTCAGACTGAAAAATTCAATGCCATAGCCGGGATTTGAACCACGGTTCTTCTGGTTTCCGTCCAGCCGCACTACCATTGAATTTTTCAGTCTGACTCAACGTTTCCACAATTTAGCCTACACACGGCCAGTGTGAAAGAATAATTAATTTCCATCTTTTCCTTTTGTTTTATTGCAGTCCACTTAGACATTTCTAATACAACTGTCTCACAGAACTTTTTATATCGTGGCAGATTTTACGTAATAAGTATGTAATACGGAGTATGCCCGCCTCGGTGGCGTAGATGGTAGCGTGTCTGCCTCACGTTCAAGAGGACCCGAGTTCGAATCTTGGTTAGGGTAAGCTACCTGCATAAGGGTTTTTCCGGGGTTTTCCCTTATCCTGATTGGTAGCTCTAAGCTCCATGGAGCCCGGACTCATTTGAGCGTTATTTCACAAGTTTCATTCATCGTCCGATATGACTTAAGGGCACTTGGAGTTTATTTTTACCCAGACAAGGCTAATTTTTACCAATATTAAAATTTGAATATATAGAAAACTAAACATTATCAGAAATTAAAATTCGGTATGATTACTGTATAAGGATGTGTGCATTTAACTACTGTATAATATTTAAATTGCGTTCACATAGGTCCATTTAAAAGGGGCATAAATCACACCGTGTGTCCTGAAAAAAATATTACACCCTATACTTCAGGTGCACTTTACCTGTAGGAATTTAAAGCTACATGCACCAAGTTTTATTCTAAATAACCTAAGGTACAGTTTTATAATATCGGCTAAATGAAAATCACATATAGTTTATACTATGCACATGAAAAATTAATTAGTTTTGAGTAAAAAAAAAAATAATATTTTCAGGGACTGAATATTTGTTTTAATCCATTTTATAAATCACATAAATATAAATGTTAGCCGAATACGTTCAAAGATCATTGACAAATAAGCACTACAAATTTTGTGTCAATATCTTTTATAGTTTTTGAGAAACATGCACCTAAAGTATGAAAAATCAAGGTTTTGGGAAATCACGATCAAAGATTAAGCACCATTCTCAGGAAGTGGGCGTATCATTACACTGCCATGTTTAAATTAACGAATTAAAGGACTTTAATACCAGCTGACAACCTATGTTATATATATCATTTTAAAGCTGAAGAATTATATAATTTTTAACATTGAAAACAAAGAATTGATTTTTTGAAACCTATCGACCTCCCAGTACCCTTATCGTTGGAGGACGTAAATTACAACCAAAAAAGATGTATTATCTAAGTTACAACACAACTCTTAGGAACTATTTTTCTCTCAAGTCCATGTGGATAATTTGTCCATATTTGAGTAATTATAGCGTAAAGAACATTAGCGATCTGTGCTAAGTCGGAAATATTAAATACTGTAATGACGATAGTATGAAGAAATTTTTAGAAAAACTCTCCGATTCTCCAATTTCCTGGAATAACGTTAGCCGGTACACAGTAAATCTTGTAGCATTGCAGCCACAAAAGTGTAAGTTTTGTTTAAAACTGTATAGGAATTCTAGCTGTATTCTTACTCGTGTACAACCAGTTGTTGCGAATTCTACAAAGACTTCTCGGAGAAGTTATTGTGATTGAAGCACAGAATAGCTCCTGATGTTGAACTTGCTCCGAGGCGATGCGTTATCCTGCTTAGAGTGAAGATAAATATTGGAGAGATAGCTAAAACCAAAGGATACCCAAACAACATCAAAAAACGGTTCTCATCGATCTTAGGACCTTGGTAATGACATATGTGGTGGTCGCTTCTCCACTCGCGCATGTAGAGGTTACGTAGAAAGTAGAACTTCCCCGTAAGTCTCACCTGTTATTGATTACCTATGGACGTTCACTTTAGCATCAGTTTACTGTCTCCCCATACATAATGACTGCAAGAAATTGCTAAATTTGGACAATATTGTACCCATATAGCAAACAGCATCTAAATAATTAAGTATAATTATAGAGGAGTCTTATCAAACAATTTCAGTTACGGCCTGAAAAATAAAATATTCTTAAATTTACATCACCTCTGCCCACTATTCATAAGTTTATTTTATTATCTACTTGTAGAAACCGTTTCACGACAGATTTCGTTGTAGTTAGGTACAAGGCGGATACAGTAGCCTGAAGGTAAAGTAGCCAAATCTGTAAAAAGTGGGTCTCTAGGAGATGGCTTTGAAGTTCCATAGTCTTTACTTGGACAAACGAATCGGACTTACCTTTTTACAAACTAAAAGTGCTTAAAACTTAAAACCAATAACAAATTCCTCGAAATGCATTTCATATAAATGGTATATATTCAGGAAATTTAAATCTTATCAAGTATTTCTGTATTTTATAGCTTAGAGTTACACAAAACTGTATCCAGGATTCATTTAAAATAATTTCATAGGTTATTCGCAGATATTTGATGTCATACATTTTATTAAGCATTTACGTAGTGATGATAAATGTAGGCGGCCTTGTCATTTTTTAACAAAAGCTGGGGACGTTTTTGTATAAATATTTTATATACCTAATTGAGCACGGTGTTACATATGTTTATGTTGTTCTAGGTGTGCCATTCCCGCCCAGTCACAAGTTAACGACGGCCGAGGTGTTCGACAGTCGGACGTCGAAACCGCGGCCGGATGTTCTCAAGCAACACTTCATACTCGAGGGCCGGATAGACGAAGCGGCCGCTCTCCGGATTATCAATGACGGAGCCACGCTGCTTCGCTCCGAGAAAACTATGATCGACATTGAGGCACCCGTCACAGGTATGTATAGCAAATATTTACATTTTATTTGGGGCATTGTAGTATGATAGCTTTTTCGCAATTATCGAATTTATGATGAATTCGCGTATTGACTGTCCAGGATCTTATTACACTGACAGAATTAATCGTACATACCCTCAAGTTATAGCAGTGAAGTTAACCAAGGAACAACGTAGGAACGGTGATTCAACCAGTTACACTAACGGATGCTGCTGCCTTATCTGAGCAGGGACATAATTTATAACATGTGTTCTGAGGCGGTCCGGCCCGTAGCGAACCACTTGTGCTTAACGCCTCACAATTACGGATTGGTGGCATGCGGATAGGGAGATCGTAACCGGTTCGAGGTGACTTGTAGCTCCCGCGTGAGAACTCCCATCTGTACTTCAGGGAGTGGGTGCGTCCTGACTGGATGTAGGTTGAATGAAGATGACACTTGGAATCTGGTAGACAGAAGTTTATTGTTGTCCTTAGACTCCTTTGCTCGGCACCGTAAAGTCGTCGTCCGTGTGGTTGCTGTGTTTAGCGTCACTGTATCCCGCTTCAATATTGTGATGTGAAGCACAGAGGCAATAGCACTGCGTAGTCGAACTAGCTATATTAATGGTCTTCCCTATATATTACTCTTTGCGCTAACTCTCACTGGAGTGACTGCTAAATACTGCACTTTGTCTCGGTGCATGGCGCGGAAGTGTACTTGTTAGACGGCGCCGAATACGCGTCCGTCTCACGTAGATCACGGGACCCAAGTGTTCTTAAAATAAAAACCTACTTTCCGCCATCACTTTGAATTACTTCCACTCTAGGTATTTTTTGGAGTTTGAAAAATCACCTGAACACATTAATTTTCCATTGGCTGGTACCTATCCCCACTTACTACCAGTGTTCAGAATTCCCAGTTTCGGATCTAATATCAGAGACGCTTTCTCTAACGGCCCGCATGCCAAAATTTATGCGGAAGCATGCGTTCTGAACGTCGGTGAAAATCTTGAAGCCTGTTGTCAGAAGCACGCATGGTGAAATGGAGCATAAGAACAGTGCTATACCTTGTTTAATGTGCACACACATAATTAGATCACACATTCACACTCTTCATTTGTACTTCATAGTCCAGACTCTGGGGAGGATAGGGAGTAAATTTGCTAGAGATAAATTCGCATATCCCAGCCAGGAAATGAAACGAGGACTCTTCGTGCTGAAGACAGGTGTTCTAGCTACTGAGCTATGGGCTCAGCGTAACGTTTTGTTTCCAATTTTTTCTGGGAATAAAGTATTGGGAATTCGGTGGACGAATTTATTTACAAAAATGTCTTGGTAGTTCATTTTACGAGTAAATAATTTTTTTATGTCTCCCTTCCTCATCAATGCTGGTGTTAGGAATCGCTTTGGGTTCCCTCTGAGCGAGTGAGCCGGAGCATATTGACCTGATAAATGAGATCAGGGTTGGGGGTCGGCCCTACGCCTGGGATGAATGAATGACTGAGCAATTGGTGGAATGATGGTGGGAGAAACCGAAGGACCCTGAGGAAACTCACCCCAGCGCCATGTTGCCCACCACAAAATACTTTGCGGTCGTCTGCGATCGAACACGGTCCTCCCAGGTAAGAGCCAAGTGGTCTAACCACTCAGCCATGGCGCGGCCGAGTAAATAATAATAATAATAATAATAATAATAATAATAATAATAATAATAATAATAATAATAATAATAATAATAATAATAATGATAATGATAATGATAATAATGATAATGATAATAGTGATAATGATAATATATGCACCACCTTGAAGACGAACAGAATGTCTATTACTTTGTGTTGCTAGTGCAGTATACGTATTAACCTTTCACGTAAGAATAGCCGAATTGATCGTTATTAAATTTGGTGTAGGTATATATAACATGTCTTAGATACCGTAAAACGTGAATCTATAGAGACAGTTACAGTTTTTGTCCATGTGTAAGATCAAAATAGGTGTTGAAACGTCGTGTCCAGTTTTAAAAGTATATATTTGTGTGTGTGAGTGAGTTGGAGATTTAATAGTATTGGGCTGTTACAGCAAATTTATAATTAGTTAAATATCGTGTGGGGAAAGTGTTGCAACGAAACTGAGGTAACAGCAGGTTGTGATTTTCGGATGCACTCCGTCTGCAGCTTCTCGTTGACATCTTAAACACAAATTAACCCCATTGACTAACACCAACAGTAAAATAAAAGAGGGTCTCCGCATTGAATGTTTGTGCAAGCGTTATATATATATAAGGATACCATATTTCTTAGAACGTGTGTTGAGGTAAGGATTAATTACATCCAATATCATTTTTTTTCCGAGTGGAGGAAAAATCCATTTACGGAGTCCCACTGTGTTGTAGGGCACAATGGGAACTGTGGGGCTCGCCTGTCTTTGGCAATACCCACTAAAAATGTCCACCGGATAATGAAAGGATAGTGCCGTTCCGCATAGCACCCGCATTAGTATGTGAAAAATGGGATGCTGGCACCCGATGGGTGCAAGCGTCTGGAAGGTATTACTAGGCTACAGACATGAAACCTGACTGCAGCCTAGGGGTTACAAGGTGGTAATAGGTAAGGGCAGGTACCGGATTATTGGTGTGTTGGAGACCACCGCACGTGACGAGACTTGATGTCCTCCACGTACAACTAACTGGCAGTTTTGCGTTGTTGTTCTGTCATGTTGTTGTGCTGGTTCTCTGCCGCTGGTACGCGCGGAAGGAAGGTTGAGCTTACAGAGTTCCTGAGGAAACCCCTGACGCTCTCAGTGAGCTCGTCCAGCTTCCGGTGTATGGATTGGTGCTCAGTTGTGATGTGTGACGTCTGCATGTTCTGGAGCTCTCTTAGGAGGTCCTCCAGGGCGGTCAGCTTGGCCGCTATGACCAGGAACTCCGAATGGAGATCCAGAACGGCCTCCCTTAGGCCCCGGACTTCCTCCCTCAGCTGCTCCTGGCTGGTGGTGTGGTCTGGTGTTGCCGGCTGTTGATGCTGCTGATCATGTTGAGCGCTCAGCTGCTGCTGAGTGGTTGGCGGCGCTGATGGGACAAGCGATGCCTTCCTGCAGGGATGCCTTTCTGTCCGGTGAAGTGGCTATGCCCTCTACAGGAGGCACAGTAGCGGCGGCGGCGGCGGAGGTCGTGTTCTGTGCAAACCGAAGTGAGGCTGGAAGCACCACAGTAGTGGCACTTCGGCTCGGCTGCACAGGACTCAGCTGCATGCCCCTAGGCGCAGGCCCCTAGGAGCTTGTCGGTCCTGTCGGCTGACCTCAGTGCGCAGCACCCACCCTAACAAGGGCAGGCCGTTAGCTAAGGCAGCTTCCAGTTCCGCGTGGCTGGCTAGCTCCACCCGAACGAGTGGTATCGGGCCTCGGGCTGAGGTGATGCGGGTGGCCCTCATTGCTGAAGGCACTGCTGCTGAACTGCAGCAAGCAATTAACGTTCTTGCAGGTCCCGAGGCACTCCCGTTACTACTATCCTCGTGCGGCGGTGCAGTGGTTGAGGCGGCGATGGCTGGCTGGCGGCTGGCCTGTTCCCGGCTGGGTAGCAGGGCCGGGTTCTGGTTGCGGAGATGCAGGACGTTCCACCTCAGCTGGCTGTACGGCGGCGATGACTGCTGGCTTCTTCGTTGCTCTCTTGGCACGACCCATGTTGCTGCTCTGAAGGTTCTAGGAGAAAAGTCAAATGAGTCAAAAGGTCAATACCAGATCCCTAAATTGATATTTAAAGTGTAGGGCAAAAAAACATAATACACGCTTATCTTTTCGCTCATTCTTATTCCCCTCCCCCTGGGCCGTTTCAGTCAATTGGATTTTTGTAAACAGCAGTTCGATTAAAGGGGACATTACTGTAATGGATTAGAATACGGGTATTATCCATGTTGGTAGATAATTTTTTCTATTTTCTTTGCAGTATGTTTTTTTTTTTTTTTTTTTTTTTTCTCGAAGATATACTTATTTTTCTGTATCTTAATTTCTGGTTTAATTTCATTTGTACAGCCTTCTACTTCAGAGCATTTGGGCTGCTCTATTTGGTTCCATCTTTCTTTTGTGTATAGTTCGTGTCTTGAAACAGTAACTGCGATTGTCTTGTAAAATGTTAAACGAGTTTCTCTTCCGGTTTTTACTTTCAGCGTGTGAGCTGTTATTTCCCAGATATGTTGAAATTTAGTATTCATTTATTTAGTCTTTTTATAGTTTATTTCTCCATTGCTTGCTTTCTGTTACATTGTAACCCAAATACATAAGATTTCCAACTTCTTCTAGCATTTTGTTATTTGTTAATCCTAGCATATTTTCACTATCTTGAATTAACATCATGTAAAAGTAGATTATTTCTGCTCGAAACGGTACCTCGCACTATTGGATTTAAAAGCTAATAAACGCTCTTCAGCGCCACGTGACTACAATCTGTGCTGCTGGTACACACTCTCCACTCAGGTGTGCCACTAAATTTAAATGGACCGAATTAAAAACTACAGTTGAAACATAAATGTGTATGTTTAATAATACCTGACATTCTCTGCCCCATTACAACGTACAGAATCTAGTCTTGCAACTTACGAGGGGAGTTCAATAAGTAATGCAACACATGTTTTTTCTCAGCCAATTTTGGTTGGAAGAACTTGACAGTTCTTGTGGAACATTTTCAAACATTCACACTTCTTAAAGTTTCGTTGCGTTTAGGTGACAGCGCTATACGGAGCTTTTAAAATGGTGTCTGTAACGGAGGTGTGTTCCAAACAACGGGCAGTGATTGAGTTTCTTTTAGCGGAAAACCAGAGCATTTCAGATATTCATAGCCGCTTGCAGAATATCCTCGGTGATCTGGCATTGGACAAAAGCATGGTGAGTCGTCGGGCAAAGCGTGTCATCGTCGCCGTAAGGTCAAGCAAAACTGTTTGATCTCCCGCCGTGCACAGCTGTGACACCTGCAACGTTGTGGAGCGTGCGAACACTCTCATTCCAGATGATCGCCGGATCTCAATCAAAGATCTCAGTGCTCAATTTGACGTCTCTGTTAGTAGTGCTGTCACAATTGTTCACCAGTTGGGATATTGGGAGGTTTGTTCCCTTGATGTCTAACCGAAGACCATAAAGAGCAAAGGAGAACCATCTGTGCGGAATTGCTTGCTTGTCATGAGGCTGATGGTGATAGTTTTTGTCAAACATTGTTACCAGCAATGAAACATGGGTTCATCACTTCGAACCCGAAACAAAACGGAAATCAATGGAGTGGTTCCACGCCCATTCCCCTACCAAGAAAAAGTTTAAAGCCATACCCTGAGCCAGTAAAGTCATGGCTACAGTCTTCTTGGACGTTGAAGGGGTTATTCTGTTCGATGTTCTTCCCCGTGGTTAAACGATCAACTCTGAAGTGTATTGTGCTACTCTTCGAAAATTAAAGAAACGACTTCAGCGTGTTTGTAGGCACAAAAATCCGAACAAACTTCTCGATGACAATGCAAGGCTTCACACAAGTCTTCGCACCCGAGAGGAGCTCACAAAACTTCAGTTGACTATTCTTGCGCATCAACCCTACAGCCCCGATCTAACATCGGCTGATTTCCATATGTTTGGCCCAATGAAGGACGCAATTCGTGGGACGCACTACGCGGGTGATGAACTTATTGATGCAGTACTACGTTGGCTCCGACATCGACCAGTGGAGTGGTACCGTGCAGGCACACAGGCCCTCACGGCGTAAAGCCGTAGCATTGAACGGAGATTACGTTGGAAAATAAAGTTGTGTAGCTAAAAGATTGGGGAATAATATGGTGTATTTGAATGCCGAATAAAAACAACCCCTGTTTCAGAAAAAAAAAAGTGTTGCATTACTTATTGAACCTCCCTAGATTCTTTTTGTCGCATCTCTTTATTATTTGGAAACAATCTAAACGTATGACGCGTGCTGTGCGTCAGTTGTTAAAAAAACGTCAGTTTTTCCCATGTCGTTATTTTATTATTTTTGTTATATCTGTGAACATTTGAATCAAAATTGTTAGAGCCATTTTTGGGAAGGTTAAAAAACGAGCAAAACAAACGAACAAAGAACAAAAACTGAAAGTTTTTGCTGTGGGAAGGAGGGTTCATGAAAATATCTTGATGTGCTTCACGTGTGCATACACATACACAAATTAAAAATCTCAGCATTACTTAAACATAATATACAGACTATGTAAGTAAACCATTCACTGTATTGAAAGCTTTTTCCGTGACCTTGGTACCGTGGCTTACCAAACCACGTTCGCGCAGCTGAACTCTAGAAAGTCGTGGGTAATTCCGAAGAAAGCGTTACGTAATTGCGTCTGGAAAAGAAAAGTAGCGGTGGAGGTGGCGAAGTAATTAAATTTCTGACCGTCCACAGGCAGAAGGAAACCAGACAACAGTTATCGACTCGGTACACTGTGAACATGTCAAACTAAAGTGGAAGTACAAACGTTTTACTTATTTATAGACACAAACTTTAGTCAATTAAATAAACACTGTTATTAGACAAATTGTAGGTGACACACACTTTGTTGACGTGTAGGAGGCAGTTGTGAAATTAAACAAATCGATATTAGCCGAGAACTCAAAAGTAATTTCGTAATTAGAAACGAAGCAAACGGAAGATCATATTTTATTTAAAATGTAAAATAATGTATATGGACGTTATTTAATCATTGTAACTATTTAAATATTTCCTTTCTACTTCTGATTTGTTCACCTTTCATTTTAGAAATGTGGCATGGTAGTAAAGTGTGAAATTATGTTCATATTTAATTGAATCAACGAATCGGAAACGTGAAATGAAAAAAAAAAAAAAATAGAATAAAGTCATAACAACAATTGCACCACCCAAAATGTTCTCCATAACTAGCGTATGTAGTTACATGATAAAAATAAAATGAGAAACTAAACTGTCACACCACATGTGTTACGAAAACTATTTCGCTAAGCTTTGAATGTTACAGTTCATGAGTTCTTTATATCTACGCCCGATTTCACCAACAGATGTTAAAATCGATGTTAACAAATGTAACGAAACAATTGTCACAGCGTTAAAAAAACTGTTAAAGTTCTTGCATTTCACCAACTTGTTTTCTAAAAATGTTAACAAACACGTGTTAAGGCTGAGGGACTTGTAAATATTACAGATAAACAATGCGATCCTATAAACCTGAACCATTTCTGTAGGCCATAACTTTGAACCAGTAATAGGACACACGTGCAACTTTGGGAGAATATAATACACAATTGGGAGATTACATTACACTATTTACATCTCAGAGAAAATGTTGGAAGTGTCCTCCACCAGCATCTATACATGTTTGCACTCGTCTCACCATATTCTCTGAAGTTTTACAGAGAGTATCCTCGCCAATGTTACTTATTTCGGTTCGAATTGATTCCTTGAGAACATCAATTGTCCGTGGCCTATTCTTGTACACTCTATTTTTTAGACACCCTAACAAGAAAAAATCCGGCGTGGTTAGGTCAGGGGATCTGGGTGGCCACGGATCTTTTGAGATTATTCCATTATCAAAGAAGCTCGTTGCAAGTTACATGGTTTCATTAGATGTATGGTACGTTGCTCCATCTTGCTGGAAATAACCTTCTCTCAATTCTATATCATTGGAGGACACTTCCAACATTTTCTCTGAGATGTAAATAGTGTAATGTAATCTCCCAATTGTGTATTATATACTCCCAAAGTTGTACGTGTGTCCTATAACTGGTTCAAAAGTCATGGGCTGTTGAAATGGTTCAGGTTTATGTGGATCGCACTATAGAAGGTTATGGATGAATCGTATTATCTTCTGAACGTACTGCGATGCGCTTTTGTTTTTATTTTCGTTTACACACAGCTGGAAAAAATGGCGGGTGAATAGAATCATAAGAAAAAGAATTTTCTGATCAGTCGAGAAAGAATTTATAGTTAAATTAGTAATTAAATACAAGTTTATTGTGGAAAATAAGAGTACGGATGCGGTAAATGACAAAGAGAAAGATGTGACGTGGGAAAAGATTGGAAATGAGTTAAATTCGAATGCAAATGTCACAATCAGAAGTACGAAGCAACTTGACGAGTGACTTGAAGGTTCAAGACGGGAGGTGGACAGTCCACAAAATTCGGTGAATTATAAAATCGCAAAGTTATTAATGCTTGAAGCAAAGGCAAGATCGGCATGTTCTAACCTCTCTTGTACTTCGTCAGTAACCTTCATTACAACTTGTTTCGTCAGTCTATGTCTCCGTCTGATAGATCCTCAAAACCATTTCTCCTTATATGCCGTTTTCTATTAGGAATACCATTTAGAGGGTCTAAATGTAGCAAATCCACATCAAAAGCTGTGTTCACACCCCTATCTTGACAATTCTACAATTGTTAACGACTTAACAAGTTAGTTTAACAAGAGATTTAACACACGTGGTAAGCTGACACCTGTTGATAAAATGCAATTTTTGTTATAATTATTGCTAAATAGACTAACAACCGTGTTAGCCGTAACATCAGTTGGTGAAATCGGGCATTAGACATACAACCATACTAGAGTCAGCGTTTGTGAGTTCATGAATATGCCTTAATCCCACGAGTTGATAAATTGAGTGGATCTTGCCAGAGAGAATGAGTTCGTGTCGCTTGCTTCAAAGTGTAGCAGATAAATGCCAACTCTGTTCTGTGTTACTGCAATTTGGTCACTTGCTCAGAACCATCCAAAGAAAGTTGCGCGTGCATCCAGTGACGCAACCATTGAATAAATATAGTTTTAAAATATAGATATTGTTCATCGTGGAGTTATGCCATATAACATACCCATATTATAGCAATTGGGGATATACATCTGTTCTTATGATTTTTCTTGAGTTTAGCTGTGGTCTTAAATGATCTAATGCATGTCCCGATTGGTTTTGTAAGGAACATACCGGAGAGTTTTCTGGAGGACCTTGCTCTTGAAGCCCGAAGGTGTTTTATCGGCAATTTGAAGGACAGAGGTAAATATCCCGACTTTAAGTGAAATTTGGCGAAGATTCTCCACGTTTCCACACAGTCGCATATCCTATATGCGTGCTGACTCTGCGGCGCACTATTTTCTACAAGTAATGAATACTGTGAAATTATTAGCAAGTCAGATTTATAATTATTAAAAATAAATGAGCGGGAGAAAGTAATTAAAATACATAAATTTCGAACAGTAGAATCAAATGCATAATATAATAAACTTGGGTTCCATTCAATAACTAGGTAACGTAAGTTTTATGAATGGAGGTGATCAGCGACTTGCTTAGAGTAGCTGAAGTAATTAGAGTAGTGAATTGAGGTGACCAGAAGATCTGGGGCATGGCCGCAGATAGCTGGTTGGCATGGCTTCAACGTGCACAGAATAGAGGACTACGGTCTATCTATTCTGTGGTTCGCTATTTTCCTACCAGGTTGCTTCACGAAGCCTCGGGACTACCATATGTGGAGGACGAAGTTAGGCGCCGGGCATCAAAATTCTCCGCAAGTTTACCAAATCATAGAAGCGCCCTTGTTAGATCACTGGGAGATTATGACCCCACTAGGCGCCGTTCTAGACAAAATCGGTTCCCCCGCATGGCATGCGGGCACCCAAGATAACTCAGGAGCTAATCCTAACAGCAGCTAAAGCTGAGCTCCACATAATCTCCTAAGTTGTTTGGCAACAAAATTCTCCCCAACCCAAAACTAAACTAAAAACACCAGGGTGCAGGGAATTGCATCCTGTCCTTTCATGCCGAAGGTACAATAATTGTAACCACACAAAATTCTTCAATCTCAAAACCTGCACCATATCCATCCTACAAAATCCCGTTCAAATAACCTTACCTGCGGTAAAACCCTTAACGGGTGGGCACGCAGCAAAAACCTTCTGGCTGTATATACAGCCAACCAGCACCTCATGGTCATAGTCATGGTCATGGTCAGGCGATCAGAAAACAATTAGCTTAAACTTCCCATTCTAGAAAGTAAGATTGTGACCAAAACGTTCTGCAGAATTGGTCGAATTCTCGGAAAAGTTAGCAAAGTTAGCCGTTTTAAGAGCTAGCTGACCATATACGTGGGAACGTTTGTGTGAAGTAGTGATGGTAGGCGGGACTTAATATTAGAGCGGGTATTGTTAAAATTTGCTTTTTACGCGCTGATTTTTACGATAGTATAGAAGTATGTACTGTGATTCAATTATTGTAGGGTAGTAGTACTAAAAGCAGAAAGATCGCGCTTCTGTTATGGAGATTTAGGAGTAACCAGCTCAGCATTTCTGTTTCTAATGCAACATAATATACTCTATTATTGTTGTTGTTATTATTATTATTATTATTATTATTATTATTATTATTATTATTATTATTATTATTATTATTATTATTATTATTATTGTTGTTGTTGCAACAGTTACTCTTAAACCGTGAAGCCTGAATATGTTACAAGTTATTGTGTGTTTTAAATGGGAAGAGGTTTGTCCTTGAGCGCTACTAGTTGAGCAACCAATCGGAGTCCTGCAGTGTTGTATTGCATTCCTCCTAAGTGACGTGTGACGAGCGACAAACTAATCAATCTCTAATAAATACTATTCGCGCTAAGACAAAAATTCAGGTTTTGCAAAAACTGATTCATGAGGAAGTAGAGAGTAATGTATTTAACATAACCGTAAAAGCCATATTTTTAGCTCAGATAGTTTTCCTAATACAAATAAAGTAGATACCATTATATTATAACAATGCATTGCAACGTAAGCACTGTAATGAATATCATTATTGGTTGGCATGTATGCGTGAACGTATATTTGAAATTACTCAGAACTAAAACGTAAACATATGACATGATGTGATAAAAGAAGTGTGTACTTTGAATAAGCCAAGGTGTTTGTTAAATTCGACGAGAGGAAACGATACACTTCTTGCTAGTCTGGCAGAACGTGTCTGGTCACATTATATCTTTGTGTATGAATGGTTCGTAATCTGTATTTACTCTAGAGAGTTCAAAGCAGCATTATTCAGTTACTCTTCCATGAAAAAGTGTATCAGCTGGATCAATGAGACGCGATCCACCTTCCCCCTTACTACTGCTAGAGCAATCCAAAACAATCCAGTTGAGTTAATGTGTGTTCAAATTATGTTGCAAACAGAAATAATATTTTTAAACTGACTGACGTTGAACGACTTATTCACGAAAAAATTGACAAGGAACACAGCAAGACTGGGAAAACTGCGTGAGATATTAGATAAACTACAAGAAGACGACTTTTAGAAAGAAATAGCACTTAGCGAGATTTTGGAACCTATCATCATAAATTTGCAGTTCTCAGACGTTGAAGACAATGGCGACAACGATTTATCTCTTAACGTACGGATGCATCGCGCTGGTATTTTCGTTGGATTTGAAAAATAAGTAATTCATAAACTAAAATTAATTTTAACCTAAATATTTAAAACATTTGCGTAATATACCAATATTGATGCTGCAATTGTGATTTCAGCAACTGCATTACCTATTATAAAACTTTGGAAAATTCAGTTTGCGTTCCCTTACGCCTAGCGCCGCGAACACTCGCAAATGTGCGAGAGAGAGGAAAATATAAAAAGAGTGGGGATAACGAGGTGGCAACGGTGAAGTCTCTGACGCTCTTACTCTCTAAAGGCGAGAACTCTTCCCATTTGAAACACACAATAGTAGATATAATTTATTAGTTAATATTTCCATAAAAAGACTGAGAAATAGTTTGGTTTAATTCATTCAGCTAGTAACTTAAAATAGATGATCTACGGTAAAGTGGCGTTTTTTATGAGCAACCCGGAGATAAAGAAAGATCTCATAGATTGAAGCTGCCCACCTCTGTAGCGTAGATGGTAGTATGTCTGCCTCACGTTCAAGAGGTCCCGAATTTGGATCTTGGGCAGGGTGAGTTATCTCGATAAGGTTTCTTTCCAGGGTTTTCCCGTATCCTGAGTGATGAATATCTGTTAATTCTAAGCTCTATCGACCCTAGGCTCAAGAATAGAAAAGAAAAAAAAAACTGAAGCAGCTGGTAGTAGTAAAAAATAAAGTGCAAAAGTCCCATGTCCGGTATAGTTTCCGAAAGCCCTGTATAATACAACGCGACAGATCGGAGGAGTGATTCTGCCGCTTTCGGTGTCTTAGGCCAAACTTTGTACTCAGTTTTTGCATGTTTCTGCACGGACTGGTTATGATAACTTAAGAGATCTTTGGCTTAGCTTGGGGGGGGGGGGCGTCTATAATGATTTTGTTTGACAATGCGTGCGTTACGTAACATTCGCGGTTCTTCCTCGAACACAGTATTTCAAACCTTAGAAGGATTAGTTGTGCAACAATTTCATAGATGTCATTATTGCTGAAGCGTACGTTGATATTTACCACTGATAAATGTTACTTAAGACTACATAAATAATATTTATATTAGTAACATAAAGATGAGAAATGCAGGGTTAAAATGATAATTGTGTAACCAGTTATTTGATGTGAAATTGCATGTTTAACAGTTGCAAAGCATGCCACGAAACCGCCCATTTATCAACAATCCACCTTGTTCAAATTGGAAGTATACATACATTTCTCATTGGCGCAGTTTTATATCTACGGTTGAGTGGATGTGAAAAGAAAAGAACATTTCCTGTTGCCTTTCTTGATGTTTTCCTCCGAGGGTAATGTCTGAAGTAAAACAATGTTCATTTAAGCACAAAACACCTAAAAGAACTTAAGTTCACCTTCGTGTTCCTTTAAGGTCATATGATCGGAAATGCAGACAGTATACGTCATGCATACTGATCGGCAAGCATATATCAGCATATATAGTGAAAAGGAGGGGAAGATCATGAATAGCGTGTCTTACCATGTTCTGTCACAGCTTCAAGGAATAATTTTAGGGTCAAATGAGAACATTTTTAAGTTATGGTATACTATTTAATAGAATATTTAACACCAGCATTTCACTCAAAATATCCACCTACAGCCTTCACAAGCCTTTAAACACCTTGGCCATTCATCTATATTGCATGAATGACATTTATGTCAAAATCCCCACTGCTTGTTGTAGAGAATTTTATAGGCTTTCAAGATTATTGTATCTTGAAGAGCTGATATTGGTCTCCAAAATAGTCTACAGTTTGTAATCCAGGGCATTCAGGTTTGGACTGGGTGATGGCCAATCCATGTGGCTGATGAACTCTGGGAAGTTGTCATGAGCCACTGCTGATACTTCCTAGCTTTGTGAGCCGGAACGCTGTCCTGTTGGAAGATCCAGTCTTCACCGTTGAGCATTATCTGGTTTCACTTCGTTATTCAGGATGCCCTGCAGGCACACATTTGCAATGGTTTTTACCCCCTTTTAACAGAAATGGACCTTGGTGCCCCCTTTGTATGAAACTCTTAACCAAACCGTCACTGATGCTGTATGATGGCCACGAAGAATCCGGGGAGCAACCTGATGAGATTCTTCGCGGCTCTGAGCATACACACTGTCACATTCCTGTTGAATTTCTCCTCAATTGAGAAACAAAAATTATTCTGAAAAAGGGATTCTGCGATGTTGGTTTTTGGCTTGCCGTCTAAGGAGGTTACATGATTTTTCCAGTCTAGTCTTCTCCAGATGGATGTTGAGCATATGTCCTGTACATCGGCGGTAAACCCGAAGTCCTAAGTCTTGATTTATTAGCCTAGAGACATTCATTCTTAACATTTGAAGCTGCTACGTCATCTTTTTTCCTAACGGAATTTCTTCTGATACGTTCCCGAACTTTCTTGATCGCATCTGGGATTCGAACCAAGCTCTGCCGACCAGCTCTTTCTTTGTCATCAATACTAGAAAGCTGGATAAATCTTTTAATGGTCCAGTAAACGAATCTGAGTCAGATTCCAGGCAATTTTAACAAATTTAAAATTGCTCTTGGATCCTTCTTGTACCTGTGTAATGCAATGACAGCTATACTGTTCTCTTTCACTGATCCTTCTATGATGAAATAAAGAGCAATACTGAAAACCGAATGGCTAAAGATTTCAAGGAAGGATGCTGACGCAAGATCAAATTGTCCGATCTGCTGTGCAGTCAAGATGGAGAAGGAGAAATTTTGATGACAGAACTTATGATAAGACTAGGTACTATTGTGTTAGCACATTTTCTAGTTTCACCCTTCCTCTCTTCCTAATTCCAGCAACTTGTTCATCTAGTTGGTGAACATTTTGAAAGGCCCGAAAACTCTACAAACCACTTTGTTCATTATGTCAATTTTTTACCACTCTTTCGCCATTTCCCAGATATCTATGACATACATTAACTTCGCTTCCACTATCGATCTCTATACTTTTTCTAATTTAAATGATAATGTAAGACTTTTGTGTAAACATGTTGACTCCTTTCCTGGCTAATTCTTCTTTCACTAGGTCAGCTTTATCCTAGTTTTATCCTCTATCCCGACTCCCAGGTTCCATTACTTGAAAATTTTATGCCTAAATCAAATCTATTTACTACCTCTATCTGCTCGGTATTTATGTACCAACTTCCATCTCTTACCCCTCTTATGGAATTTATATTTTGTATTTTTTGCAAATTATCTTTAAACCCCTGAATCACAGAAACTTGTTAGTTCACTAATATCATGCTGAAGCCATGTTGTGGTTATAGCTACCGGTATAACATAATCTACAAAAAGTTACATGAAATGTCTTTCCGATAGCTGGCATTGGATGTTGCTCTACCTTATCCAATCTACAATATCACCTAGAAACAAGACGCATCTAAGTTTTTAACTTCCCTCGGACTAAATGTTGTCCCATAGAATATGTTCTATTTATTTTCTATCTTGTACAAAAGTTAATTCTAACATATTTCTTATAGTCCTGAAACAAAATTTTCGCTGGCCGCTTCACATCTCAGTTCATACGCAATCTATCGTTATAGTATATATAGTTTTCCCTTGTATTTTAGATGCATTTACTCGTATTATAGTACCATTATTAACGCATATTGTACATTAAACTCTTTAATTGCTAGAGGCATCTAAAGTGGAAATGAATTAAACGTGAAATTGCAGATTTAAGAAGCATTACACGTGGTTATAGTTCTATATTGATAGATGTTTATAAACATTTTAACGTGACATTTCAATCTCTAGTTAAAAGAGTACATTCAACAAAATATACATGCTAGTTAAAAGAGATTATATTACAAGTACCTACTTTCTAACAAATTTATTTTGTTATTGCTGTTATGCAACCGTTATGACACTCATATGAAAAGTAAACAATTGTACATTATTTTTAACTCTTTAACAGCGCACGAGGGAGACAGCGAACATTTTTAGAATATCAGGGAAGAAATGCTTTTAACTGATTTAAATTATTTTATTGTCTTTCAAAGTATTCTCCTTAAATATCAGTAGCTACACTTTTGCATTCGATGAACCTAGTGCTTACGTAATGATGCCACTCCCGAGGCGCTTCAGAAACTAGGTTGTTATGCTCCACTGCTTCATCTGATAAAGACAAATACGATACTACGCAATTTATATTTAGATTTTGGAAACAAAGAAATTGCAAGGTACTACAGGTAAGGGCTGTAGAGTGGAGCGTCCATGGTTTTGTTATTTAGGGCATCGTGATGGCGATGATGATGCGTGATGATGATGATGATAATAATAATACATTTATTTGAACCTTTTAGTATAAAATACACTTGACTATACGGGCGTCGGCCTTAGTTTATGGAACGATGTAAACAAAAGCACGTGTACGTGTGCGACCTAATTGGCATATCATTTTTAAAGACTTTACATCTAATGCAGAATATATAAACAACTTCACATTATTACAAATGCAACAATCAGACAGTAATTAATTAGTATGTTATTTGATATAGTAAGCGTAATTTGTATGTATTAGAGTGTACGCTGTGCTTGCGCACTTTAAAAGCTGAAGGAAGGAGGGATCAGTTGTACAACATGGCAGTTTCCGTGCGAAATGAGAACATCACAGAGGGAAACATTTAGAAAGTGGGGAAAAACAAATTATATTGAACGTGTTTTGCAAGTTTTGTGAAAAATACCCAACTTTAGCAATGGGGGACATTAATTTGTCAGCAGAATATACCGACATTTCAGCACCAAGTATTAATGCCCCTCGAAGTGAAGTTGTGAAAACGGGGCCGGCTTTCGTCTCCAGGAAAGCATCGAAAAAGAAAGAAGCCGGTTATCGAAGGTCATTATATAATGCATTTGTTAAAAGTGCTATTCGTCGCAAGGTTCATAGCTTCTTTGAAAGAAACGAGCCAGCACAATTGCAAAAGTGCTTCAAGTAGTAAACAACGTACCCGGTTAGCTGAGCTTTGAAAAATGAGCTTTCACACCAATCTTCGTGACTTAGGTTTTGAATTTATGTATTATATATATATATATATATATATATATATATATATATAATTGTTGAGCGTGAAGATATATTGTTGTGGCGAAGGAATTATCAAAGGAGAATTCCGAAGTAAAAGTCGTTTAAGAAATTCGTCTGCTCTCAGATTCCAATTAGGTACGTAATATATATTTATTTCAGTTGCACGCCAGTAGAACTTTCAAGTCATTGCCGAAGTGGCTACACGCAGTTTGTAGCTCTGTTACTCCGCAGAAAGACCCGTGCCTTAATTTTTAATTTATAAATGAGGTTAGGTTATGTGAATAAATAGAATATTTAAGTAATGTTCTACGCATTCAGTCACTTTTTGAGGTATAAAAGGAAGTAAGTAAAATGAAAAATATGTTACACAGTACACACATCTTTACATTTAATCTTAACGTAAAAGTGCTACCGCACAAGTACTGAAAACATAAAAACGGCAAAGCAAAGCATAGAAGTTCGTTAACAGTGCACATGTTTGCCACGTGGGAATAAAATAGCGCGAATCCCCCCCCCCCCCCCGATTACAGTTGTCGGCCGAGTAATACATTTTCCCGCTTTGTTTACATCTCCCCATAAACTAAGGACGGCGCCGGTATAAGTGGCCTTAAACAAAACACAAACACACAATAGTAATGATCATAATATAGTAACTTCCAATTAAAATAAGTATAGTTAAAACTTAGGGATAGTATTAAAACATTCTTGCAGATTATAAAATGGGTTTTCATTTAGCCTTGAACTTACGCAAGTCTTAAAATGTTTTAAATTTAAAGTTCTTATTGTCTCTGAAAGCTAGATACACAGTTTTAGCTTTATGCATGAGAAGATGCATTGCCATTATGTAAAATTAGTTTTCCTATTGGGTCCTTTTCACGAAACGTTTCAAAATTTCATGATAAATAGACATTTGTGTACATTCGGCAGATCTGAGAATCCTCAAATGCTGTTATAGCAGCAATATGACCTTTTCTGGAAACAGCAGCTATGTTCTTACCAGCAATATGATTCGTGCGGTCTTTTGTAGCCTTAGGTTCTTTTCGAAGCGATTGAATTTTCTATTTTAGGATTATAAGAATAATCATCACCATTAATGGTGTTCCAAACTAAATTTGAAGTTTGGACCCTCCTCCCTCCGCATTTGTAACTGTTTGTCATGTCGAACGATAAATAAATGAAATTTTTGAGCTGATGATCAAATTAACCTGGAGTGCATAGAGCTCAAATGTACCCGGCATTATTCTTCTCAGGATAAGGGAAAGCACCAGAAAGAAACCTTATCCGGGCAACATCCCCTAACCGAGTTTCGAACCCTTGAATATGTTGAGGCTGCCATGCTACCCTCATACCAGAGATGGTCAGTTTATGTAGAATCCATTATCACGGTTTCCTTACATCTGTTGGTATAACATTTTTTTTTTTTTTTTTTTTTTTGGATTTGACTGATACCAATGACCAACGTCACCCGATTAATGTTATAAGATGTTCTCCGATCTTCTTTAAGCATTTCTCTAACAGCTGTAGTATCTTCATCATTAACAACCGGTTCTTGGGCGTCCTGATATCTGTGGATCTAACTATACCATTTATTAATTATTGCCTTAGATGGTGCTTCTTTGCCAAGCCCATGTTATATTGTTTAGGCGTTATTTACGATTTGCAATCGTAAAAAAAATCCATAATTTGGAAATGTCCTCTATTCAGATTCACTTTTGAATGAGAACAAAATTTTAAATGATAATTAACAATTATGAGAGCAAATTGAATAAACTACATAGCATCAAATCGTAAAACATTAAATTTGGCTGTCAAATATACCTGTAAACAAATGTCATTTGATTTTCAGAAGCATGCAGTTCTAAAAATATTTACAGCCACCCTCCTATTAATACTATTACTATTGCATACAATATGTTAACTTTTGTAGGATGCTCTAAAAGCCAGTACAAGACCCACCATCCAGTTCTTTATTCACTTAATGCACACAATAAGGAAACTTAAATTGTGCATTTTGGGAATGCCCAGCTGTATAAAAATTAAAAGAAAAAGAAAGCAAACAAGGAGGAAGCGTTTGTTTGTTGGTTACTAAAACATGAAACAAAATATGAAGCAGTCATCTCCTAAAGTATTTTCTTACATACACAGGTATAAATGAGACTGGAAAAAATGTATTCATTTCTGGAAATATGCTTGCAAAACCGGTCTCTGCTCTCAGGAATGACGTCAGTGGGTTATCTGAATCTGTTTTTTTTTTTTTTTACCAAGTTGTGGTAACTATACTCTTGCTTCTTAATAATGTAAAAACCAGATGTAAATAATATTATTTGGAGTTGTTTATACCCTCAATTTATGGTGCTGTTTCACCTTTCTGCTGAGAGATAATTTAAATATTGGATATTTCGTAATCATAGCAACCTGCCAGCTTAGCCTGTGTTGGAGGCAATAAATCGAAGTTTTTAATTAAAGAAATGTTTTCGCATACCTGTTGATTGCTGTTTTGGTATATAAGGTACCTAGTTAGGCATCTAAAGCATAAATATAGCTTTCCGTAAAAACAGCTGTAGTTTATACACAATGATTCGGAAGGTATTTATCTCCACTTTAAAATAATTGTAACGAAAAAATTGTTCAGTTTTAGTATGCAGGAAAATCTAGGGTTATTTCAGTTGTTTTGCAGTTTGCAAGAGTTGTGATTAAAGTAAAAATGTTTGAACTTAGCTGCGATTTTTCAACCTTCTCCTGAGTGGTGTGTATAATAGTACATTGGAGACAAGTGTGTCAAATGCATCTGTGCAGGACGAGGAAAATGTAAGAAAATACTGGAAGTTCGTATTCAAAGCACTTAGCACATTATACTGCACACTTAAAAGATAATGAACAACAGAAAATCACTGTGAGCTTCTCTAAAGCAGTCCAATGTGAACCACGCTAGCCTCCGTGTATTGCTGATCGATTAATATACCTGGAAGTGTTGACCAGGTTACTACTGAAGGTGACACAGTTGCTTGCACCGAAATACTGCATGAATTAGATCGAAAGTAAATGTTAAATCGAGGGAGGTAAAGACAGCAAGACTTAATTAGTAAAAATTCATCTATCAAAAATCATGTTATTGTATGTCTTCATGAATAATATATAACTCAGTAAGTGGTAGATTAAATAAGTATATTGTGTACATGTCTGCGATAAAAATGTAAAACGCACGACAATTAGGGATTTCAAGTTCCCAAACATGATGGCAGGAACGCAAGTGGATTTAGAAACACTATCACGTGAATCTTTTAAAATCAAAATTAGTCAAGTGATATACAAGATAATCCTCAATCATCATATGAAACTAAAGGATACAATAATAGCCACATCACAAAATGTTAGATATCGCGACTTGGTTTTTCTTTACATGGAATGACTACATCAACTTAGTTAAGAAAACGAGATATCGTTTTCGTTTTCTGTTCGTGGCTAAACGTTTGAATGTTGTTTCCCATGTTTTAAGTGACTAAGCCTTCTTTTGGAGTCATTTCTAGGCAAAAATATTTCGTGATTAACCCATCGTGTATACAAGATTTGCTTATTATTTGATACTACCTATAATATATAAAGTACGTAAATTTATCTTGGAAGAGAATATTTGCATTTGATTTTTTTTTAATTTGGATAATGCCACCAATGTTCAACAGTTGTTGCGAAATACAGTCATGGAAAACATAAGTTCAAGCATATAAATGAATTAAAGCGGTGTTTGAAATGATAAGAGTACTGTGAAAATAGTGCAACACCTGCTCCATTCAAATAAATAGGAATTCTGGAAGCATATTTTGGCAAACTGTATGGAGTATGGAGAAATGAAAGATGAAATATTTGCCTCGAATGAGGGTTAAGAGTATGTTGGGCGCTACTTTGCTGCAGGGAAGTCAATAAAAGAACAGGTAAATTTCTAGTTCATGCGAGAGTTGACATAGTAGGAGACTGAATGTACATCGAATTACTCATTTCATACTCGGTGTCGGTGCATTAGTTTTATGTGGTTATTCAGTTATTCTATTGTAGTTATCTTTCTCTAAAGTTCTCTGGAGGCAATAACAGGACACAACAATGGATCACACCTGTTATGTTGTGCTTCTTTCGTAAATTTCCGTACTTGGCTATTCCTCTTGTTATTTTCTCTACTCAGGTGCATCTAAAATTTCAATATCGACATCTCATCAGAACATTCTACTTTAGACCTCCTGGCCTGTTCCTATCTCAAATTATGATTTATCCTTTCCGTCTCTTCCTTGGTCTTCCTAGAGGCTTTTTCCCTTGTTCATCTATATTTTAGTAGCTATTTTGGAATCAGGTGGTCTTCCATACTTTGCACATGTTGGAACTAGTTTGAGGATCTTTTATTCGCTCATCCAAGTTGTACAAACTTAGTTCTTCTGCAAAGTTCACTGCCTCACCAATTTACTCTTTACAAGGTGGACAAATTGCCATTTTTGACGTTCTTAAATCGGTTCAAACTATTTTATTTGAAACACCATGTACTTAAGGTATTTACATGAGCAAAAAGCTTATATTATGTATCTTAAATTTTCTAAAAAGTGTCAGTGAAGCCTTTTTCTGTTAAACATTAAGGTATATGCAACTTAATCCGTTTAAAATACACAAATTCACAATTCATAACATCCAATGTTTGTGTCCGTGCGTATGGAATCGCCGTTGCCAAAATATTCGTTGTTATTGGTTTGAATTTTTCTGTGTCATCATTCACTTGTTTCTTACGCTTTCAGGGATAAAGATGATATTTCAGAGCTAGCATATGGCGACTTTTTAAATATTTAGCTATTGCTTTAGCCTTCAGTATGTCTTAATTTTTTGTAAGGAAAGTCCTGAGAAACCATATAAAGCTAAGGACACTAAACAAAGTCATGTGAATGTAATACATGAACATCTTTCTTTCACATCTCGTTACTCTATTATTCTGGTGTTGTAAAACACTAAAGAAAATTTAGACCCATTGATTGTAAGGGAATGAATTGTATTATTGCATATTACCTCATAATAAAAACTGGTATTGAAAGAAAGTTATAGACTCAAAGGTTTAAATGTTAATGACTAATCGGTGCTCAGATTTATAAGGATATTAGGATGTTGAGGATTTCAATGTTCCCATTGGAATGAGACCATTGGAAAGCAGATCCGTTTTCTTTTCTCTGTGCTTACAAAACAATAGCTCTTGACCCGGGCTGGGGCGCTTTTGTATAGGAACCGCAATCAAAACTAGCTCGAGGGTGCTCATTTCGCCCTGCGTAATAAATTCAGTGGTTTTGTGTTTACCAGAACGGGCCCTGAAATGATTGCCTTTATATAAATAATGTGCCAGCCTCGCGGATATGTCCCAGGTCAGAGGTCGCAGGTTCAATACCGATAAGCAAGCAACGTTTTTCATCCTTAGGAGAAACATTTATAAAGAACGTCACCCATAGTATACCCTTAATTTACTGTATTTGCATTTATGTTAGCATTTAAAATAAGTACAAAATATTTATTGTGATAAATTCATACATTCGCTACCAATTACAAATTCTCAGTCATTATATATTATGCTGTTCCTATAAAAATATACACATGCTATCCCTGCTGTGTTAATATATTTTAATTCTTCCATAAAAAATAAACAAAAAAGTTACCAGATGAGGCGCTCACGGAATTTATATCAAGTAAACAATTTTTTAAAAAAGGCATTTCCAAAAATCTGTCATTTGTTTGAATTTTCAAATACTGTATATGGCCGGCTCCTAGCTCAGTCGGTAGAGCACTTGCCTGCCATGCAAGGAGTCCCGAGATCGATTCCCGGCTAGGGGTGTGGATTCTCCTCTAACCATAATGATTCCCCATGATCCCCAGAGTATGGAAGTATGAATGAGAGTGCGAATGTGTGCGTGATCTGATGATTAAATATCCAAAGTACCTGCAACCCAACGTTTACGAGTTAACACCATCGCCAATAGGCGATATGTTCCAAAGGAAAATGGCCACCGATATGACGATTGCAGTTAAAGGCAAAAATGGAGCAACAAAAACCATGCATAACTCTCTTTTCTCGTGTTCATGCTCTTCGTAGTCAAGATACCTGTATATCAACCTTCTTTTTAGTTTCTTAACTACGTACTCCGAGTAAGTAGGAGAAGTATTGCATTCCATCGAAAATTTCGATACCGAAATTTTGTGGTTCCTGAATCCACGCACGCGCGTTTCTGTTCTTGTAAACACTATAAACCAAAAACAGAAGTCGCCTAAATACCAAACTTCTTATTGAAATTTGGCAGATTTCAAGAACACGCCACAAAGATTTTCAAGGAAATCTGGATCTTATATAGGAAATTTTGATTTTCTAAAATTTTCTTATGATTTTGATGTATTATATATTTAGGATACTTTTATGAAAAATGAATGCTCATCTTGAATTTTATGGTAATGTGCCCAGAAGTCGTCTTCACATAACAAGTACAACGTAAACTACACACAAAAAATCTACTGCACAAAAATGTAATCCTTGTTAAAACATGCAATTTATGTTACATACATGCTCCTTCTTGTTATGGCGTAGCCTATTTCGGAGATATTCCGTGTTGTCTGAATGTTCCAGTACACATACCTTTCTCAAATGCTAACCGTCAGTTTTTTTTTTTTTTTTTTTTTTTATTTTAATCTCTAGACCATGCTAAAGGAACAAAATTTCAAAGAGTTGACTACCGCTTAAAGCCTACAGTATTCCCATATTTCGCGTACGCTTACAAAAAATAAATAGCAATTTCTGCAAAAATTTGTCTCAACTGACATGAAGTAGATAAATTGAAATAATAGTTTGAAAGAATAGTTTCATTCAAAAGTGGAGAAAGTCATATGACCATGAGACACACACACACACACACACACACACACACACACACACACACACACACACACACACACACACACACACACACACACACACAAGGAAATGTGCAATAAGAGCATTATGCGACATTTTATTTGAGTTAATACGAAACAGATAAAATTGTTCATAAAGCTGCAAGGCAATGTACATTAGAGTTTAAGCATAGTCAAGTTTTTTTAAGGGCTGGTGGTTGTCCAAGAGTTAAAGAAACCGAATAAGGATTGCTCATTCGGTACAAGTATACGAATTGGAAAATTCAGACGAATAACAAGGAATATCTCGGAAATTCTTCACTTTTTTAATATCTACTTTAACAAGCTCTGCGTTTTTTATGCAGTTAAACTTTATCCGTCTCTTACGGTTTATCAGTCAAGATGTACTTGTCATTGTCATGAAAGTGTCCTGAACAAATGGTTTAAAAAATCGTAATTGCAACTTTTTGAGATCAAAACTTTCGAAAAATGTGGAGTGCGGGGATTTTCTTGAATTTTTTGAAGACTCTTTTCAAGAATCTGATAAATACCTAGTTTGGTATTTAACTAGTTTTTGATTTAAATTATGTTTACAGACACACGTGCGGACCCGTTTCTAACATGTTTGGGTGGGTGTGTGTGAGGGTGTTCACGAAAGCTTAAAACCTATTTCCAGTAAAATGTCGACAGTGATTTTTTTGGTATGGAATGCAATATCTTCTCTACCTACTGTAAGCTTGAAGAGAAAGTAATAAACTTTTGTAAGAATGACTTGCAGAAGTGTGGGTAGAGAATGGTATGGCTATGAAACTATATAATTTTCACATGCCAATTCGAGATGTGCTCCAGATCAGAGCTTCTCAGCTTAAGGCATGGTACCATTTTTGGTATGTAAGCACATTCGGGTGGTACGTAACGTTGTATCTAGTTAGACACCTACATTAACAAGAAATACATGTGTTCTACAATAATTAAACGGAAACTGTCGATCTTATATTAGAAAAAAATAGCTTTGATATAGTACGCTACACTTGGTCTAGAAAATCTCCATCCCTAAATTCCTCCTCCAAATAGATATTTAATTTCATTGTCTACAGAAAAAAAAGGAAGAAAGAAAAAAAAGGCTCACTGTGCTGTTACGTGCAGTAGGATTGGGTTTGAAACACTGATTTTTAGAAAATAATATGAAATTAATTGTTCTTTCACATTGGCCGTGTGAAGGCTAAAGTTTGTTAAGATAGTCAGACTGAAAAATTCAATACCATAGCCGAGATTTGAACCACGGATCTTCTGGTTGCCGTCCAGCCGTTCTGACCCTTGAGCTACTATGGCCAACGTGCCGAATGACATTAAATAATCCAAGTGACTCGTGTTAATGTCATGTCATCTTGGCCATAGTAGCTCAAGGGTTAGAGTTAACACGAGTCAGTTGGAGAATTTAATGTCATGTCGGCACGTTGGCCATAGTAGCTCAAGGATTAGAGCGGCTGGACGGCAACCAGAAGATCCGTGGTTAAAATCCCGGCTATAGCATTGAATTTTTCAGTCTGACTCTATCTTTCCCATAATAGCGAAGTTAGTTTTAATTCTCCATCAATGCCAAAGCACAAATAGAATATATTTGAGCAGCGAACAATGGGAAACATGTTATCTTTACCGTGGAGAGGGGATTACAGGGTTTGTTTAGAGTTAAGAACGTATTAAGGTAGAATCGCCGTTTTCTTCCCTTCTTTTTCAAGGATTATGTGCTCCGATTGCTAGTGTTAACTCACCTCTTACGAGGCATTTCTTCCCAATCGATCAGTAATTCATGATTTTCTTTAGTAATGTTCCATGTCATTCGTTTTGTTCTGTACTATCATTAACTGAAAATTAATTTAGAACTAAAGATGTATCGTTTGTTATTTTATGAACCTTGGTATATCACTCTATATCTCATGAACGTCTCTACTACCTGAATGCGTTTTTGTTGTTATTTTTCATGATTCAGAACGACGTGTATTTTAAGAGTAGGCAGAGCTATAACTTTATTTTTGTCATTTTTTTTTTTTTTTGTAATTTACGTTATTTAAAACCTTACGCAGGTAACTCACCCTGACCGAGATTCGAACTAGGGACCTCTTGAACGTGAGGCAGACATGCCTCCATATACGCTACCGAGGCGGGCTATAACTTTATTGAACTTTATTTGTTTTTCTTTTTTCCCAAAGTCCTTCTAGTTGTTCCGCAAATATTTTAAAATCTATTAACTTTCTTCGCAATGGCTGCTTATATTTAAAACCAATTATCACTTAAAATAATTCAATGGAATACATGTTCTAAGATTTTCTCATTTATTATAATCTTCGGACTGACTGTTAATCTTCCCTTTAAAAGCCTTTGTCTTTGTATTGTTTGTAAAAATAGTTACATTTTAATACATTGCATTTTGGCGTAATCTGTATACTGCAATTTTTAAATTAACTTCTGTTTCCTGTAGATCACCAGCATATATATTTGGTGGCATGCTAAGTCCTGTTTCAGTCTCATATTATTTCATCTTTGTAATTCATAACAGTGCGTCAATATATAAATTAAATATAGTTGATGATTAACTACACCCTTAATCAGACTTAAAACGTCAGTGTCAAAGCGGGGAGTTTTGAACCATGGATCCGCTTTCCGTGCATTTATTCTGATCAATTGAGGTACCATGGTAACACAGCAGAATGGTACTGCTGATTCTCATTTTTACCAGTAAACATAAGTTATCAGTCATTATGGTTTTAACTGAATATTAATTTTTAAAATGTTCACAGAACAATCAGTTGTTTAAGAACAGATTAAAGAATCCCCCCTGCAAAAATAATTATCTATTAAGTAATTCAAATCTGGGTTTGTGCTTTTGTTTCCACTTTACAGGAGGCCACATTGATTCCAGTCTTAGTTAACATCTGGCAGCAGGCTATATATTCTGCTGGTTTCTAGCTGCATTTGTTTTTATTGCTGATCGTTTTGGGCTTTTATAAATGTGCATTCTTATAGGTTAAGACATCACTCCGCTGAGCTCTCCGTTTTCGCAAACCAATCTCTAGTGGCGAGCGTCAGGTATTCTCAATAGTTGAATGAATCTCGGTAAGCGAATTAGCAGACAATCCAGATCAGAGAAACTCTGCAGATTAAATCGGTGTTCAATCACAAGAAAGAAAAAGGTTCATATAAACGTATGTTTCGTAATAGTTTGTTTTCTCGCTATTCATGTCTTAATAAAAGTGTGCATTCAAAGGCCTTCGCGGTCCGACCTCATAACTTCATTTCTCTATGCACTCATAGAGCGCTGTTGACCCATTGTGCTGCTTACGGTAGTGTTATCATGGAGACTTGTTTACTTTTGTCGTGTCTTCAGCATTTCAATAATGTGCATATAGTGAGGTAGCTGCATGCGTTTTGTTTTATCATGGCTGGATATTATTTCGTGAACTGGTAGATATGATTTTTATATATGGTCGCACGAATGGTAATGGACGCGAGGATATCAATGATATCCAACCTTTGTAGCTGTTTATCGTCGTCTTGCTGCGACAGGAAACGTTGTATCAAAGATTGATCGAGGACGTTTTTCTTACCCCGGAACGCGGAGAACAAATTTTAAAATGTGTTGAATACGATCTAGTTATCAGTACAAGACAATTGGCTGTGGCACCTGGTACATTTTACAATACATCATGAAGGGTAATTCACGAGTATCTCGTATGCATATCATATTCAACATCTGCAGGGCTTTTCGCCTGCCGATTATCCACCACAGAACTTTTGCCAATGGTTTGTAGCACAAACAGCCAATCCATTGTTTGTCTCGTCAGGTTTGTTGACAGATGTGACAAGGTTTGGTAGAGATGGAATTATTCATTTCCACAACCTACACACATGGGCAGATAAATCCCCATGCTGTACTTCGGACTATATATAGGCAACAGTTTAGGATTAACCTGTGGGCTGGAATTGTAGGTGAAATCTGGTAGATCTATACATTCTACCAGCATGTCTTATAGGTGCTGTCTACAGGGGCTTTATCCAGAACACTCTTCCAGACTTCACGAAGATGTACCTCCTGCAAATAAGACAAAAATATGGCTTATGCTGATGGGACTCCTGCACAGTTTAGTGTAATTGGCAGAGGAGGACCAGTTCCATGGCCTTCACGTTTTCTCGACAGCGGTCCTTTCGAGTTCTATCTCTGGGGGGGCACATTAAACTATTGGATTATGGAGCAGCCACTTCAAATGAAGAAACTCCCCATCGACGTGTCATGGAAGCCTGCTAAACCATTTGACACCATTCCGGAGTTTTGAAAGGGTGCTACGGTCCATGATTCGGCGAATGTGGTATCCCTAAAAGCAATAGGAGTACATTTGGAGCATTTATTACGAGTTTCGTGTGTTATGAGTGTACCCTTGTGTTGAGCGAGAAAACTAACGATTATGGGACATACGTCAATATGAATATTTTCGCTTGTGTAAAAGTATTTCCCAGCTTGTATATATAAGATGGTTTGCCAATTCCTTCTAATTTATGTTAAGAATTTAACGCATGAAAAAGTTTTCTTTATTGCCCGGAACAAATCGGAAACAACTTTCTCCTTTCAGCTCATAAACTTAACTAACGTCAAACCTTTCTTGTTTCTTGTACTCTTCATCCACTGCTTAAACCGAAACTTAGTATGCCTTTGCTTAGAGGCATTCTAACGAAACTAAGCATCTTCTGTCGTCTGTCAACAATCCTGTAAACTAATTAATGTACGGAGCTACCCGCGGTTGGGCGTAGGAGTCTTTCCTGACTACGTACAAAAGATAACTAAAGAATTCAATATTGCTTGTATAAATGTACTTAAGTGTTTATTTTGACCGTTGAAGTATAAAATCATTGTGAAATGTGCTCACTGGTGCATCTAGTAACCTGTATTGCGAAACGCACAAATGAATAGCGAAATGTTACTGATAAAGGATGAGAATCCGTGCTCTGGATATATTTTCTTAAGCGAAGTAAATTTTTGAATCTCTTTTAGCTCTGTATTCATTCGCGAGTATCGACGTACAGCGGGCAACGTGTAACTTTATTTTAATGTTGGGTCGTTTGGCACTTTTGTTGCTCGCTTCATAAAACATTTGATTTGCTGCTCGCAGTCTTTGTGTTCGCGTCCCTCTCGTTAGCCCGCTTTATTAGGTTTGTCGAAAAGTGTATGTGGTGCAGCTCCCGGTTTATTGTGTAGATTTCATTGGAAATTTATGGGGGCTATGGTGCGCATTTTGATGAGTTATAGATCCGGTGTAATTAGACGACCTTCTTTGTGCAGCGTTGCAACCGAACAGATTGAGTTTCCTAGCCAATATGAATTTTAAATACCTGTTCATTTCTTAGTTCAGTGCGCTCTTATACCGAAAAGAATATTAAAATTAACGACTCAGGCAATATCGTTCGTGGCTTGCATTCTAGTGGTCGCGGTCTTGGTTTCTCCGCAATTGCCAGGCAAATTCTCGATTGAGTATCTAATTCTACGAACCTCTAGACCTAAAAGATGTAGCAATAAAAATAGATGGTGCCAGAAGGAATCCACATTCAAATGGCGATCTTTTTTCTCGATCTTCAATATTTTTTTAAATAAAAGGTTAGTTAATCGACTACGCATTTAAATCCATCTGTCCAGTGTCATAATGTCTCTGTATGTACTCATAGAACAACCAACAGTTCAGCGATCCCAAAAGCCACATTCCACCTAAACTCGGTTGCAGTCAATAGGACAGTCGAATAAACATGATTTCGTGGTTAATTAGCAAAGGATAGCCAAATAACACATTAATGAATTGTGCAGAATTAACCATGTAAACTCGACTGGAATACGCTACGGAGGGGATTCGGCACGGAAGTGGAAATGTAGTCTATTGTACCTATGCCTCAAGTGGGGCACCCCCGGGAGGAAGGATGGTGCGAGACGAGACAGAGGGTGGCCGACCCAGGGAGCCAAGACAGTGTAGAGGTCTGGCTCCGTAGACTTTAACAGTGGGAAACTCCCCGGCAGGCCAGAACAACCAGCTTCCCATCCGACTATGGGAGCTGTTCGGATTGGGTTGGTCTCGAGGGGGCAGTTGGTTCCCGTCACCCACGGGCAATTGGGTACCTCTGGCCAGGCCGCCAGCGGCCGCCCGGAGGGGGTAGAGGGTTGCCTCAAGAGTCCCGGGGACTAGCCTGCAGAGCTAGTAGCTGGTGAGCTAGACACTGGCGGCCCTACCAAGGTTATTTGGTAGCTGGTTCATTAAGGACTGGCGCGTATGTGGCGTATCCACATCCGTCCCGTTTGCCGTGTGCAGACGGGGGGGGGGGCAGTTTATAAAATAGATACTGTCCTAATGGAAATAACAGATGAGGCCCGGGTTCCCGGTCCTACGGGGCTGGGGCTTATGGGAAGTAGACCTCGGTGCGTAATTCCCATCCGACTTCCCGTAGGGGAGGGGACTCGTCCCTTTCAGCTGCCAAGGTGCGGGCGCTCCGGACCCTTAGTACTCGTGGTACCTCTGACGTTACTAGAGGAACCTCGGGTCGAACATTCGAGCCCCTCCCTCTGGGAGCTGTTCGGATTGGGTTGGACTCGAGGGGGCAGTGTGTTCCCGCCACCCACGGGAAATTGGGTACCTCCGGACAGGCTCCGGCCGCCCGGAGGGGGTAGAGGGTTGCCTCATAAGTCCCGGGGGCTAGCCTGCAGAGCTAGTAGCTGGTGTGCTAGATCACCGGCGGCCCTACCAAGGTTTTTTGGTAGCTGGTTCATTAAGGACCGGCGCGTAAGTGGCGTATCCACTTCCGTCCTGTCTGCCGTGAGCAGCGGGGGGGGGGCGCAGTTTATAAAATAGGTACTGTCCTATGGTAAAACGAACCCGAGAGTCCCGGGTTCTGGTCCTACGGGTGCACAACTAATTGGAGTAGATCCTCACATTAACTTCCCATCCTACTTTGGACCGGAAATCGCTCCGATATACCTGGTACGGAGACCAGAGACCATCCTACCGGAGCAGTAACTTTAACCATCAGCGTATCATCCTGCCATGCAAAGTCGAGACACCCACCGACACTTTTACCCTGGAAGAGACCCTAGAAGAGAGATGCTGTGAAATGGTAATGGAGATGAAATGGAGGGATAGAAATTCCAGGGATGTAGTAAACCTTGCGACCTGGGAAAGCCCCATAAAAACCATGGGTAGGTAGGTCGACCACGGGAGTCGAACCCGGACCTGCCGAATATGTGCCACAGACAAAACTACTTAAATCACCCCGCTCCGTGATAACCATATAAGTTGTTGTTGAAAAGCTACTAAAGAATATATTCCGAATATTTATGCATGTATGCATATTATATATGCACATAATAAGATCTCATTTAAAATAAAGTTCTGTTTACCTCTAGTTAAACCGGAAGTAGTTAAAATCGTTGATATAATTTTTGAGTTGCCTGTGCTTGATTATACCAAGTTTCTTGTTAATTAGCCAAATGATTCAGAAGTAATTTATGCGGTGTGACTCTTTTAGCTATCTCGCATAATGGGGAAGTACAGAGTACTGTTTGGTTTTATACTTAATAAGCCGTAGGGGAGGGGATCCCTCCCCTACAGCTGCTGAGGTGCGGTCGCTGCGGACCCTGAGCACTCGTGGTACCTCTGACCGTACCAAGAGAAACCTCGGGTCGAACATTCGAGCCCCTCCTGAGTGGGAGTTGTTCGGATTGGGTTGGACTCGAGAGGGCAGTGTGTTCCCGACAGCCGCGGGAGATCGGGTACCTCCGGTCAGGTTTCGGAGGGGGCAGAGGGTTACCTAAAAAGTCCCGGGTACCAGCCTGTAGAGCTAGTAGAAGGTGTGCTAGATCACCAGGCGCGTGGTTGACGCGCCTAAGTGGCCTATCCACTTCCACCCATCTTGTGGTTGTTGTTGATGGGGGGGGGGCTTCTTAGATTCCAGGTATTGCCCCGTGAAAAGAGCCCCGGAGTTTTCCATCGCTCCCGTGTTGTTAGAGGCCGGGTGTCTTCGGGCTCTCGGGTAGACCTTGCAATGACTTAATTACCTTTTACCCGTATTTTCTTCATTTTGCTTAATATTTTGTTTAACCATTTTAACGTTATTTTTCCTAAGCAATTTTCTGCTTTCTGCTTATATTTATTTCATTTTAGTTTAAAATCTTTCTAACTTTTGGCACCTTTGGAAAATGTTATTAATCATTAAATTCTCGCATTCCATAATGTCAAGTATAACGCAACATACTTCATTTAGGACATATCTCCCCGTCCTTCCCCTTCGTCCCCTTCTTAGGGTACTTCAGTTCATTTATACTTGGCCTTTTTCCTTGCATGCTTAAAAAGTAGGCTTTTGAGAAAATGGTTTACATATAAGTGAGTGTAGAAATTTCGAGTGAATGCAACATTAACAGTCAATTTTCATTTATTGGCATTTTATTTAATCTTAAAATGAATTTGTGAGGAAGTACAACAAAATATTGATAATTCCGGATTAGTTTTCCCCCTTCGGGTATTTACTAATTGATACGCAGGTGCATTTACACTAAACATTTCTGAATTAGACGGTTAAAATAATGTTATAAACAGCATGCATGGAAAATTAGAAAAATGGCTGCAATATTAAAAAGTCCATAAAACTGAAATTTATTTGCTTCTTACTGATGTCAGTTAAATATAATAAATAGGAATATATAAAATACCTTTCATTATCTAATAAATACTTGGAAACGGCGAGAACGTGGACATATTGTTTGTTGCTCCTGTATACTAAAATTGAAAATCCAGTCATTTCGCAGCTTGAACTGTTTTGAAGTATTTTTCTGTTGTCACTATATATATGCAATAACGAGTACTTGTTGACATGCCACCTTTTAATTGTTACGTCATAGGTATTGATATGCTTGGATTCTGAAAATGCATATTTATTGTTATTTTTTCGTTTATACTATTTTATATTTTGGGGCGCCTTTACCCTTCGATTTTACATCAAAACGTTAAGTGCTATTTCAGCCAATCGACCACTGTCAAACAGCCCGGATAACAGATTTTATTGGATTAACGCCGGCCGTGAAAGCCTAAGCATGTACATTATTCTTTTGTTGTTATTTGCCTCTTTATTTAGTCATATTGCATTGAGCATATAAATAATTTTGTTATTTTACATAAGGATAATTTTTCAATCATCAAACACTGCAATACTTAACAGCGAAATAAAACAGCTTTGTACATCATTTACTCGCAATCTTAAGGGAAGAAATGTGTATTTAGATTTTATGGTTAACCTGGAAGGGCCTATTTTGGGTGGAGCGGTGGCTGGCATCAGTTATGAATTAATGTCCCGAACTATGGATTAAACATAAAATTAAATCTGTATATCTAATAGCCCGGTTTCTGGAATCTATACCAGGCCTTATTATGCAAACTTCATGTTCAACTTCATTAATTTTTTAATCAAATTACATAAAACAATTTACAAATTTTGCAGATATAATATACTTCCGGGCCCGCATCGGTAGCGTAGTGGTAGCATGTCTGCCTCACGTTCAAGAAGTCCTGAGTTCGAATCTCAGTCAGGCTGAGTTATCTGGATAAGGTTTTTTCCAGGGTTTTCCCTTATCCTGGGAGACGAATGTCGGGTAACTCTAAGCTCTATGGACCCTGGGCTCATTTGATAATTTCACCTATTCCACTCATTTTCCAATATGGCTTAACGTTGGAGGACGTAAATTAAAAAAAAAATCTACTTCGTACCTTAAACCTATAGATTACTGGATTCCAGTAACCTTACAAATCTATTCTTCTAATCTATCTAAAACAGTGTTTCTCCTACTTTACTGTTTCTTCAAATCTACATTTCTACTACTGCATTAATTGCTATAACAAACTGCGAAAGATTGTTTCCTACAATTTTAAAATTTCCTCTTCTGCAACTGGTATCCAAAGCTTCCTCTCACTGGTATCCATCTCGTGAAGGGACTGGCATCAGTAGATGGAACTGGTTGGTCAGTTCCAGACATCGAGAATGTCATCTTTCCTCTTCTGCATAATCAGATGTGTCTGTCCGCTCTCAAACTCTTCATATCTCTGCTTTGGCTGTCCTGGGTTTCTCCTTCTTTCTATGGTTTCTGCTCTTCTTCCCGATATCCATAACTGGTGTCTTCTATTATCGGTTGTGCGTCTTAAATTAGATCTTCAAGTCTGGTAATCTGTATCTTCAGTTTCTCTTGGTCCTATTTCCCTCCGACGATCTCATAAGTAATATTCTGTCCTCATATATTGAAATGTTCCTACATGTCTTTCTTGAAGTATTTTGTCGCTGGTCATATATTCCTCTAACGCTTTAGCGGATATTATCTGAGACATAGTGTCACCTAATTATCGGTAGGCCCGACCAGCTAGCAGCCGGGTAGGCGACAGGAGGCATTCAGACCACGCCTACCCATTTATCTTGTAGCGCTAACGAGGGGGATGGTTGGAAAAACCTCACTAGCCATCTCTTTCTCCCTCCCTGACGTCTGGAACAGTCGGGAAGATTCACTGAGCCGTGAGACTTCCAGAAACGGCGATCTTCCCTATATAGAGCCTGCAGTGGACGAGTCAGTTGAGTTCTTGGCGAGCAGCTGTGATGAACGCCGTGCAAGTGAACGGACTGGAAGACTGTGTACGTGTATCAGAAGAGTTGTGCGTAATTGTGAGTGTAGAGTGGACCTGTGACAGACGAACTGGCAAATTGTAATTGTGTGCGCTACGTAATTCTGTGTAATCGGCAAGTGTTCCAACTGTAATTCGGTGGAAATAAAGAACATTTTGAGTTTGTGCAATTGGACTTTTAATTTCACGAACCCACAAAGTCACAATATTTTCTAAATGTACATAAACTTCTGCATCTCTTAAGATGTTCCATAAACATTTTCGTTGAAGTTTCCTTCAACCGTCTTCTACTAGTTCATTATATTTATTGTACTCAAAAATAACATGTTCAAGTAAATCTATACAGTTACATTGCTCACATAAATCTGAGTTCTTCCCTATTCTTTTTAATTATATGTTATATGGTCCAAGACCTGTAACAAAGTGGTTTCATATGTTCCAATTTTAGCCTCTCTTTAATGTCCGGAAACAAATCATGTACTCTTCTTCCTACGTGTGCATTATCCCACTCTTCTTGCAATTCCTGTAATAAATAACTATGGATTAAACATGTCAGCGTTCCTTTTCGTTAATAGGTTCCGTCACAGGTTGGAAATCTTCATTCGCTGTGATTTTTTTTTTTTTTTTAGATCAAAAGAGTTCTTGGTGAATTTTTGTAACCCTGTAATTCTTCAAACGTGAACCACGAATACCTATTTTGATTTATCTCATTATAGTTCCTGTATCTATTTTAACTGGTGGCAAAGCAATTTACACCCATGTAGACATTAGATTTCAACCTTCTGTTCACTAGTTTTAATAAAGTAACCTCGATGTTAGATCACTCGTGGTGTTAAAAAAATTGGAGTAGCTTATATTTTCTTCTTTTTCTTCACTCCAAGGGCTAGGCAATGCTGCCTGTTCCGGCTTAAAACATGTCTGACCATCGTTTTCGTGGTCTTCCCGGATGTCTCTTTCCTCTAGGTTTATACTTTATAACTCTTCTTGGGATCCTATCTCTCGGCATTCTCTCAATATGCTCTCTCCATTCATTTCTAGAATTTATTATTTTTTTCTTCTAAAGAATTTATTTCAAAATCTTATCTTATTTTTTCATTTGGGATTTTATCTGAAAGAGTACATCCCTTTACTGCTCTTAAAAATCTCATTTCGGCAGCCTGTATCTTGTTTTTGTCTGCTTTTGTTAATGTCCGTGTTTCAGAACCAAAAAGAAAAGCAGGCACAGCCATTACTTTATACAATTTCATCCGTGTTTCTTTCCTGGTTTTAGTTTTTAGGCTTCTGTTTATTATGCCGCATATTTGTTGAAACATTGGTAATTTATTTTTAAAATCATTTTCATATTTATAACTGACATATGTTCCCAAATATTTAAAACTCGTAACTTGCTCTAAGATAATATCATCAATTACTATTTTGGTTCTAACAGTGTCTTTACCTCGAAACGCCATTGTTTTTGTTTTATTTGTGGAAATTTTGAAATTATAATTCTTACATAACTTCTGATATATACTGCTCTTTGCAGCTCGTCTTCAGTTTTACTTATAATTATTTGGTCATCCGCAAATAGCATCGTCTTAAGAGCAAAATAGTAGCTTATATTAATTTTCAAATATTTTTAGGTCGCCAAACCCAGCTTTGGCAATAACCTAAACACACTTACCTGTTAAAGTATTTCATGAGTATAGAGAACTTTAGCGTTGGAATAATTACGAAAGAGGAAGCCGTACGTAAGCTATTTTATAATACCAGTGTCGTGTTGGAGACACGTAACTGATGATGTCATTGGATTTCTCTAGTTTATACATTAATCTCATACCAGACACCCCCTCTCACTCTCTCTCTCTCTCTCTCTCTCTCTCTCTCTCTCTCTCTCTCTCTCTCTCTCTCTCTCACACACACACACACACACACACACACACACACACACTGCCTTAAAGCGAGGTGGTAGAGTGCCTCACATTCAAGACATCCCGAGTTCGAATCTTGGTCATTGTGAGTTGTCTGAATAAGGCTTTGTTTTTGAAAAATGAATGTCGGGTAACTATAAAGTCCGTGGACTCTGGGCACACTTTGGTCCCTATTTCACCCATTTCATTCATCATTTGATATCGTTTACGTTGGTGGCCTTTTTAACTTTCTGTCTCTCTCTCACTCTCTCTTACTCATACTCGCATGGATACCACATGCATACTTCCAGGCTCTAGGGAGGATTTTAGAGAAAAATTCCAACCCCCTAGCCGGAAAGGCACACGGGACGCCTGGCACACAACCCAAGGTTTGCCCAGTCACTAAGATTGTTCAGCTAACATATGTTGAAATTTCCACGGTTTTGCCATTTTCACAGCAAGTCAAGGTCGCATTGTTTATTCTGTTGTCATGTGATGTACTTAAGTTGTCAACAAAGGTAGCTTAGCTCTAGTTATAGATGCCTCTTTTCAGAAGCGCGTTTCATCGTTGCAGCCAATTGAACCTATGCCAGGAACGTCTGCATTCGGCATATCCAAATTATTTTGTTTTGCACTTGCACTCGCGCATTCTTCACCTACTTGCTTTAATCGAAGCGCAGTCTATAAACATCAAGCATTTATTTACGCTGCATCAGGAATGATTTACTTTAACTTGTTTATATCTTCGTTAATTGCATTCTCTAATGTCTATGTAGTAGGTATTGTATTGCACTCTAAAATTCAATGTAGAAATTTCATCAGAAATATGTGTTTTGGGGAATCTGATCCCGAAGAAACTGCTTTTGTGTGTCCATGAACAGCTTAACTTGTTTAAATTTAGTATCTTCCAAAGATGCAACGTAAAGATTTGCAAGAAAGTCTTCTCACCCCGAGCTATATTTTATATGAAACATGTTTAAGTGTTATTTTGGATTGCTGTAACTGCTTTAATTAAAATATCTTATGTTAGGACATGTAACAAATGAAATGCAAATAATGAATTTTGTGTGAACCTGTGAACATAAATATTTTGTTTGTTAGCCAGGCTATCAATTGCAACGGTCATATTCTTGCAGGAGTTTTTACATGCCAGTATGTATATTTCATAAGAAAAGATCATATCGTTATGATTATTATTTATTTTTCATTTGTTGTTATTGTTTTTGTTATTATTTTATGTATTCTTATTATTGTTACATTAAATCTAGAGACGAAATATTGCTTTCGGAATTTTTTGTACCTTTCTCATTTCTAAAGCACTGTCGTCATTAATTTGTTTCTCATTTTTATCGAAATAGTGTGATGTTTATCCTTTTGTATTTCTATTGTACATTCAACGAAATGCATAATTAAACCTTTCTGCAGACTTTGATTTCTTTAAAATAAATTAATAAGAAGATTGTTTTGTAAGAATGTTTTGAAGATGAATGGTTAGAGAAAATCACGTGAGTGTAATAAAAATTCCAGAAAATCTGTGTAAACGGCCTTTGAGTAGCTTAAGTAAAATCTAAAATAAATCTGACAATAACATAGAAATAATAAGTTCAAAATTTGACTTTCAATCTTTCATAGAGGAATCAAAGATTTTCAGGAAGCCTCTTCCACTCGCCAAATTACTAATTTGTATTCAAACTGTCTTTACTTAATCTTTTACCTTTTAAAAATGGCTGATTGCTTTGTTTTATCATATTTGACGCATTAACTGGAGAAATAAAATGTATAATTAGTTAAATTTTCTCTGAAGCACTTGTTCCCTTCTTTTGAGTGAATGTTGTATAGTTTGCATAGCTAGCACCTTAGAAATAAATGCAAGTTTACTGCAGAGGAAATATAGAATTCGTTGAAATATATGATGTGATCAGATTGTTTCTGTAGCGTTAGCGGTTTTCGAAATATTTTATTTTATATTGGTCAGTCTTTGATGTTTTCTTTTTCCCCTGGCTTAAAATATGATGTGAGCTGTAATTAAGAATTCTTTAATATTTACAACTTAACTATTAGCATTTCGTGTCAATTACATATAAATTGGCAGTTGTTCTTCAGTCTGCGTACTTAGTTTTATATCTTAAAAAAGTGGCGATTGAATTCTGTGACACATATTTAGAGAAGCAATAATATTCACTTCATTTACTTAATAGGAGCTTATTATGTGTTTCATTTGTGATGGTCAATGCCTAGTTTTGCCAATGCAACCTTTCTGTTCTCTAAGGGGTGAGGTATTTCAGGGAAAGCTCTGATTCGCGAAGTTAGTGAGTGGTGGAATGCTCATTGTAGGATTATATGTTACTTAAGGCGCTATTTTATGTGACAAAACGTCAGTGTGGGTCACTGGGGTTGACTGGGTGTTCAGTGGCTTCTTTCACAGCTGCGTCTGCCATGTCATTGCCGGATCTTCCCACGTGAGATCGTAACCAGCAGAAAACTACCGTTTGCCACGTGTTGCAAGTCCTTACATAATATGCTACGAACATCCTGTCCTAAGGCATGGGTTGTGAGTCTGTTTCGGAGAAACCATTACATATCCATCATGTCTTCTACAGGGAACCACTAGTGTGTTTTTGAGCAATTTGATGATGTGCTTATGCGAGGGTTACCCTGAAAATTTGTAGAGTGCCATCTTCTAAAAGCAAATGAAAATGCTTTATACCTGACAGCTACTTTCTTATGTTTCTGAGCATGTATTTTGTTCGATTTGCTCTAGATTGTCAATTATCCTCATTGAGTTTGAGCTTTCGTTTATGCACCTTTAACTGCTTTGCATCTTAGCATCCAATTTTATGATGGCCGCTATATTTTCCTCAGAGGGTCTTTTATGTGCCTTGATCTATGACACCGATCACCGGGTTTACTTCCCTTTCGAAGGAAGCTGTGCTAAAGATTTTACGCCCCGAAAAAATCCATCACCCTTTGCCAAGTTTGAACCCGTGAACTGGGAAACTAGATATTAGCATTATCATTTAAAGGTTTTGTATTCAGTCAAAAATGAATTTGACTAGAAAACATTTCCAGGCTATGATTTCTTAATATTTTAAATCGTAATTAATCCTAAACAATGAGAAGATTGGCATAGAATGTATTTGGCGAAAAGGCCCCATCTTGGTTGGTCTCTTTCTGTTTCCAAAATGACAAATATAAAATACGTCGAATCACGTTTTCGTCATCATACGAGCAGTAGAACATAATATAAATTTTCTTATGTAACAACGTTGTTTTAAGGACTTGTATTCTAAAATGTATTTGATGTAAAAGTTTTTTTTTTTTGTTTTGTTTGTTTGTTGGAGGGGTGGACTTTATAGCAGCTAAAGCTGAGTTCCACGTAATCCTTCTAAGCTGTTTGGCATCAAAATTTCAACCCAAATTAAAAATTTATGCAATAAAACACCAGGACGCATAAGATTTTACATCATTTCCTTCACCTTGAGGAACATAAATGTTACCTCACAGCAAAATTCTACCTAAAAGCCACATAACATCCTACAAAATCGTTAAAAAAATAAGAAATAAAAAAACTACCTGCGATAAAAGCCTTAAAGGGCGGGCGCGCACCAAAAACTTTCTGGCTTTATACAGCCAGCCAGCCAGCACAACGGACGGACGGACGGATAGACGGACGGACGGAAGGAACAATAAAATCATTTTATTTTCTAAAATAGTCCTTGTTTGATTTTCTAAAGATGTTAGTGTCATGAGTTCTCTGAAGAACCATAGAGATAATTTACGATCTGTGCACAATTTGGAATCATTTAGTTCTCAATTAATTTTAAGTCTGTTGGTCTCCATAGAACATAGTATGTGGACATGGAAATTGAATAACCTACGATAAAATGATATTAAGATGAAGAGGAATGATCAAGAATGAACAAGTATTATCTAAAGCCATGCCTTTTGACAGGGATGCATAGCTACACATTTGAAAATCTTGACTGGCTGCAATCTTCGATGCATAAGGCAGCCTCAGTTCACGTCTAACATGGCAAGGTTCATCAGTCTCCATCCTCAGTTGTGAAGTGCATCACGAATGATTCTTAGAGCAAATAATGTTATTCAAGCATTTCAAGGAGTGCAAATTGGCAAAGCTTAGTTATAGAGCCATAGCCCAGCATATTGAATAATTGCTTGATATACCTATATGCGAAGGAGCCCAAATAACCTAGCTGTCGACACACCCCCAGTATGCAAAAGAACTGTACAGTAAACAGCCTAGTGTTTGCATCTCTGTAATATACAAATGCGAATTCAGATATTTTTATATGAGGGTTCCGAATTAGTACGAAGTGTACTAAAATTCCTAGTGTTTGCAGCGAATCCATATAATATCCATATAATGTTGGTGCCTTGAGATCACGTTACGCTATGGAAAACACTATGCATTTAGATTTAGATCTGAAGAATGTAAATCGTTTAGAATGAGCCCAATGTATAAGGTTATCAATCGATTCTTGAAGAACTCTTTTGTAGTTTTAGCATACAATTCTTCTTCTTTCTTTCTTCTTCTTCTTCTTCTTCTTCTTCTTCATCTTCTTCTTCTTCTTCTTCTTCTTCTTCTTCTTCTTCTTCTTCTTCTTCTTCTTCTTCTTCTTCTTCTTCTTCTTCTTCTTCTTCTTCTTCTTCTTCTTCTTCTTCTTCTTCTTCTTCTTCTTCTTCTTCTTCTTCTTCTTCTTCTTCTTCTTCTTCTTCTTCTTCTTCTTCTTCTTCTTCTTGTTCTTCGAGTGTCGCTACAGCCTCCTCTAGGCCTTGGCCTCCTTCATTAGGTGCCTCCATTGCTCGTTTTCTCCAGCTCTTCTTCTCCATCCTCGTATTCCCAGTATTTGTTGAGTATCTTAACATCCTCACATCTCACTCTCGGTCTTCCTACTGCTCTTGTGTTATAACATTTGCCATTAAGAACTCTTTTTGATATTCTTTATTGTTCCAGTCTTACTATATGGCCTGTCCATCTCATTTTTTTATTTTAATGTCTGAGACACATTTCTAATTTTATATAGTCTATATAGCTGTTCATTCCATCTTATGCGTCAGCGCCCTCCTTCCAGTAATCGTCTATATATTGACCTTTCTTTCGAAAGTTTTTAATGCTTCTTCCAAATTCTGTGTCAGAGCCCATGTTTCACTTCCATAGTACAATACTAGCTTTATTAGTGCTTTATCCAACCTAATTTTGTTGTTTCTATGAAATTGTTTATATCTAAATATTGTATGGAGTGAATGATAGACTTTGTTGGGCATTAAAATGCTTGTTTTTATTTCTTCCGCGTCATCATTAATATTATTATTAATTGTTCCCAGGTATTTAAAGTTCCTTATTATATCTATTGTTATGTTTCAGCGTCCAATCCCTTATAGAAAATAGTGGTATTATTTATGAAGATATATTTCCGAAATGATCAGTGGGTCTGTAAAGCAGTGTTGTTAATGGTAATGAGGAAAAGACCAACAGTGAATTGTAATTTGTAATAATAACTTGATAAAGTTTTTATGGAGCACATTGTTAGATGGAAGGCATGAAATTGTTTTATTTAAAACATTACAACGAATCGGACCTGCAGAATGTAATATTGTGAGGTCTGACATTTACACTAGTTTTCTGTAGCTCTTCCAGGTGATCGAAAGCCAATCCTATAAAGTAATGTCCCTGTTTAACTCGCCTAGTATCCACCACGGCATTAGTTACTCATCTGAGTTCAACGAGGCAGCCAATATTTAGGCCTAAATTGTTAGGGATAACAGGAATAAAAGAGCACTCATATTTAAAGGCTTAATTTCCGTTTGAGGTACATTAGCTATAATACAGGTACATTGCATTGCCACTAGCATTATTGGAATTAGTGCAATTTTTGTATTGCGTGTCTACCCATACAAATTAGCAACATAGTTATATAAAAAAAATTAGACATACCATACAGCTTAAGCAATCAATATTGCGCTCTACAATAGTGGACATTCCATTGGAATGGCACAATTTGAAATTGTCGATGGAAATTTGTGGTAAGTTGGTCATATATGTTTTAAAAGTGCGTAGTACTTTTCCAATTCGGGTAGCGCAATTATTGACACTCTTGCCTTTATGATCAGTGCAAAAGTTGTGAACTATATGTCAAGGTTTTGTAGCAGGTTTATTGCTCATCACTTTTTGAACATCTGAGTAGAATTTCTGAACTTCATCAGACATTTAGCAGAGGATTCATTTCTAGTTAGGGTTACTGCTTTGTGGCAGTAAAATTTCTTAGAATGAGTTTTCAGAGCGGTTAAGTCATCAGATTCAAAAGTATTATCATTTGGATGGTTGAACTTAGTCATTTAAGTGTTTTAGTCCTAATGATATAATGATGCCATTGCTGAGAGGTTTCAGAGGTAGCGGGAGATCTAATTTTCACAGCATTTGAGGTTGTATATAGCTAGGTCTTCACTTAAATGAGGTGCTTTGTCATTTGGAAGAGTAATTGAAGGCGATTGCACTTTGGTTCGGTCATCTGGAGCTGTTAGTGAGATGTCAGAAGGAGGAGAAGGAGAGAGGTTTTATGTAGTTTTAGAAATTTAGTTTTCGTGGGAGGAAATTCCTTTACATATAGAGATTGTACATTAAATTGATTGTTAAGCAAGCTATCTCTCAATTTTGCATAAAGAGCAGACAACGCCGCTGGAGAAATATACCCAGTAATTGGTTCCAATATCAGTTAAACTTCAAATTTTACTGAAGTTTGTTGATATCATAACGATACACATTCGTCCACGAAATCTTAAAAGTATGGTGTCCTTTCAACCTCGAATATTCGTTATGCTTGAGTCTGCTCTTTATTACAACTTCTTAGAATATAACTTGAAGTCAGAAGCAGGCATTAGATATAATTTTGTGCTTCGTAAAGAGCGAAATAAGTTCCAGATTGCGATTTTTTTTATTTATTCTTATATTGTTATTTGTAATATCTACGAATCCCCCTTAGAGATACACATATTCTAGTGATAGGTATTTTAGTAACTAAACAGGTGTTGAATCTGTAAGCTTTCCTATTGTACGTATATTGTCTTATGCTTCTGTGAAAACCATTGTTTGTTGAGATGAACTTGTTTGCTTGCTTGTTTGTTTTCACGAACGAGTTTGCACATTAGGAGTAGAAGTCACTTGGCCCATTTTTTCTGTGGGTCACATGTCAACTTCAATACCTTTAACTATATTAATAGGACCTGGAATAAATATTGAAAAATTAATACAACTTAGTACTGCAGTGGTGTTCTGGAAATTGCAATACGCTGATAATAATTTGCAAGGGTAATCTAGAATGTTAAGTCTGCGTGATATTGTTGAAGGTTCTTGTATTTTTGAAGAAAAGCCCAAGGATACATTTTACAATAATTTCGTCGTCTTTTCACAAGCTCCATGCAAGAATAAGTTCGGAAAATTTGCAACTGCTAACTACATAACTGGTAGTATGTATATAGTGACATCTGAATTTTCAGCACTGTTAAAAGTTAATATGAATTATGCTGACCTAAGAAGAGTACAAGATAATGCAGGGGGAAAGAATAATTGCGTTTGCCTATGCCGAAGTTGCGTAAAGAAGATTGAAATATTTCAGTATAATCTATTTTATAATTAGACTGGCTTTTCCACTAAGATATTCACAGGAGTAAAGCAAATCCAGTGCCTATCATGTTATTTACTCAACGCGGGAAAGATATCCCGATGTCTCTATAGTTTGGAATGAGGTGCAAGTGGTTAGACACTCTTCCGATACCGTGCCTGGTATCGGTCATTTCAATTACAGTCCATTAAAACATTCTCACGCCTTCTATTTTTGTGAATAAATCTCGGTTTTAGTGTACTATGATTATGGCGTATGTTTTTTTACGGTTCTACTTCTTGTGTAGCATGCCTTCTGGCGCACACACTCACTGACCTTATCGCACTGTGTAAGGTTGGCACATTTCTGTCAGGGACTTCCTTTGCGTTGGCGAACAGTAGGTGAAAAGATATAAATTGTCACTGGATGGAAGCGGAGTAGCAATGAACTCTACTTCAGCCAATGAAGGATAGATTGTGTGACTGCATATTACGTACACAGTATTTTGTAAATTCAAGTACGAGGGCTGTTCGATAAATAATGATCACAATTGTTTTGACAACGTATCTTCACTCATCCTCATAATTTTGATGATCCTTCTTAAAATAGTCTCCCTTGAATGCGCTCCCAGCGTTTCTGGCAGTGTCAAAAGACGTGCTGGATACCATTTTTTGAGAGATCCTGCAAAATCGCCTCCGCAGCCTTCACCACTGCTTCTGATGATGGATAATGCCTACCACGAAGGCGTTTCTTCAAGTTAGGGAATAGAAAAGTCACATGGGGCTAAATCTGGGCTATAGGGAGGGTGAGGGATGCCCTTCACGTTGATTTTTGCAAGATATTCAGCAATTGTCAATATGCGGCCGCGCATTATCGTGGTGCAGCATCCAGCCTGCTTCACGGAAATGTGGTCTTTTGTGCCTGATATCAACTTGAAATGGTTTCAGAAAAAACCCTGTAGTATTTTCCAGTTATTAATGTGTGTGTGCAGGTACAACATGCTGATAAACCATTCCATGATTATCAAAGAATGAGATGACTATAACTTTCCCAGCAGAAGCAACCACGTTTGCCTTTTTGGAGGCTGGTGATGGAGAGTTCCACACTGAGCTTTGCTGTTTGCTCCCAGGATCAAAATGATATAGCCAAATTTCATCAGCAGTAATTACGTTTGAAAGAAACTCCGGATCTTCCTCTAACATCAACTTTAACAGCATGTTACTTCCATTGCAGCGGTAGGCGCTACTGAACATGTCTGAAGTTGCGTGGTTCTCACAGGTGGAAACCAGGAGTACCAGCAATGAAACTACTACAGCGTGTTTGTTTCACATTAAGCTAACAGAATGCAATAAGATTGAATTTTAGTGCGAAAAATTATGACCGTAAAAAGCTTATGATCATTCTTTATATAACAGCCCTCGTATATTACAAGTACACTAATCTACTTTTATTAAAACACTTTAAAATTAATTGAGCTGTCATAGAGTATTTTCATTGTAGTTAGAATAACCTCATGAATGCCCCGCTTAGAATGTAGAGGGTAGCCTGTCTGCCTCACGTCCAAGGGGTCCCGAGTTCGAAACTCGGTCAGGGTGAGTTAATCTGCATCCGGAATTTTCCCTTATCCTGAAAGATAAATGTCTGGTAAACCTAAGCTCTATGCACCTTGGGCATATTTGAGCATCATTTCACCCATTTCATTCACCTTTCGATATGACTTAACGTGTTGGAGGACGTAACGAAAAAGAATTCTCAGGAGATAAGAGAGTTTATATAAATTATAAAATGAAAGGATATTGATATTTATGAAGTTCAAAATACATAGTGGTCATATGGGTCTTCAAAATTTGCAAATATGCAGATTTTTATATAGAGGTAGATATGATTATACTACTAGGTGAACGTAGAAGAAATTATCGAGCTACACTGGCAGTGTTCAGTGAAATATATTGAAATATATAAAAATATATAGCATATATTTGCAATGAAATTCAAACTACTGGAAACACGATCACTACTGGAAGTATAAAGAACAAGAATCGCTTGAAGATGAAATCTAAAGTGAATGATGAAAAAGTTTGCTGTTGTACAGGTTAATCAAACCATGGATAAATCAACGTGAATTGGGCAGACAATGGGGCACTTCAGTATTGAGGTTTTTAAAGCAGCAACCCTTATAGTAGTAGTGTTTGAATTAAGAGCTTACACAAAGAAACTTTCAGCTTCACGTTGTTTTTCACAAGTAGTTACGCAATGCTATTGCAGGCTCACAGTACCTGCAAAACTAAAACAATAAAGCATTCGGACACCTACGTCTTCTGTCACCAACAGAGTTTTTGTCCTCTTAATTTCCGTTGAAACCATTCTGTCTTGGACTCATATCGCGAATAAATTGAGTGCTTGCATAACAACTAACCTTTCGGTATGAAGCAAACGTTTGTGAGCAACTAGAGAAGATAATCATCAGAAAAATAAAATAAAGGAAGAGTAGATTACCATGTAAACATATTATGTAATATACTGTAGAATCTCTGAAAATGTCATTTGCTTTTCGTAATGCGATGTATGAAATGGTATACATTCCTTCAGAATACAATTTTTAAGAAATCAGTTGGTTTTATTGAAATCGTGGCGAAGAAACACTGTATGTAAAATTCAAAAGTCTGAGAATTTATTTTTATTTATTTATTTAATTTTAACCAATCCACCATTGCAGTGATTTTGATCAATGTTGCATCGCTGTCCTTTTAAAACACTTGGAACACTAACCTGGAATTTTATAATCTACTCGCAACAACCATTTGCACTTCTACCACGTATATGTAGGTAGGGAAAGTATTGTATTCCATCCAAAAATTCAAAATTTGAGCTCCGAAAATATATTTAAAAAACATGCGCGCGTAATCGTAGAATGTTACTTTGTGGGTTCGTAGAATTAAAAATCCGAGTTGCAGATATTCCACATGTTCTTGATTTTCATAGATATACACTCTGATCAATTCTCACGTAACAGCATTACGACACATACACAGTGTCTACCAAGGTCGATGACCAAACAGCGTTCTGATTACATCACTTTACATCAACTCTCATTACAACACTCTACAGCTGTTTACTCCTCTCTGACTTACGACTCACTTGCCGAGTCGTCCCCTTCTTAAATACCTCATTGATAAATTCGAGACTGTTCCAGAACGATAAAGAAACCGAATCACGATGTCACCAGAAATTTCCATTTATCTCAGTTTGTTTCGGCAGACCTTTATCTACGGCGCTATTTTTATCTGCTTATGCAGGCACTTTATCTCCGTGAAACACTACTCGCCTGTTATCTATTTGCGCCCAAACTTTTTATGCCCGTTGCCGCGACAATAAGTATAACTTAAAAACGAGAATTCATTATTTAAGTTCATCATCTAAGGATGTGACACGGAAATTTTCTAGAAAATTCCCACACATGAAACTACCCTATTAAAGAACTTTTTTTCTGAAGAATTCGAATTTCTCAAAAATGTCATAATTTTAATTTTGATTGAAATACCGCATATTTAAAATATGTTCATGACGAAATGAAATGTAAGTGTATATATGTGTATATAATATTTTTGGAAATGCCTCTGAAGTCCTCTTTATTATGTGTGATATTTGCATAACTGAACTACAAAAAAGCGGCAAAACGTAGCACACAAAACGTAGGTGTCGTTGAACTATACATTTATGTCAGTTTTTTTTTTTTTTTGAGATAACTATTTTCGAGATATTCCTTGTTATTGCTTTGAATTTTCAAATCCTTATTAGTTTTCTCACTTAGGTGGTCTCCCTCGTGTGGGCTCCTCTTCGTGGTTGAGAGAGACGGTCAAGAGGCCCACCCACGTGTCGGCAGTGCGTGGAGACCCATGTAGAAGGTTTCTAGATTCTTGTCTAGTTTGGGATTTAGGATTTAGTGAACGAAATTTTTAGTAGGTTTTGATTGATGTTTTTATGCACGTGTATTTTTAATAGGTTTTGTTACACTTGTATGATTTTTGGAAAGTTTTATATCTGGCTTTTGCCATGACTAGTTTTTTAAAGGGCGCTGATGGTGTTATTTTTGTTCCTGTTCATAAATGTGGAATCTAATAGTATATTATGCAACGAGACTACAATGACAGTAGTAAAAACGCTAGTATTATTATTAACCTCGCTTCGGTTAGCTCGTTCGGTTAATAATTATGATACGAGCGTTTTAATTACCATTATAGTCATACGACTGTTTTTGCTTGATCATGTATCTAAATTAAGTTTCATTTCAAAGTATTGATTTCTGGTTTGAGTGATATGTTACAATCGTTATTCCTTTGTCTAAAGTGAGACGTAGTGCGTAGTACGCAGGCGCAGAAATATTGATTTCTGCCCTATTGACAGCTGCTAACGTGTGGCACAGTTTAACCTAAAAAATTAAGGAAAACATTGGGAACATTAAGAAAAGAAACTTACTTTTATCATGAGGTATTTAACATAAATTGTTTCATTTATAAATGTTTTGAACTCATCAGGTGTAAATGTTTTGGCTTTTTGCCCTTTATATCCTTCTGTTTTGCGTTTTAGTAGGTTTTCAGTTTTGAGGATTTAGATAAGTCAGTTTGGTGCTTGATGTCGAGTGGTGATTTTAATATAGAATATTGTGTCCACAAGGTCGATTTTGTTGTTGTTGTTGTTGCAATTTATGTCCTCCAATGTTAAGTCATATCGGACGATGAGTGAAATGGGTGAAATGATGCTCAAATGAGTCCGGGGTCCATGGAGCTTAGAGTTACCCGACATTCGTCAATCATGATAAGGGAAACCCCCGGAAAAGATCTTATCTAGGTAACTCATCCTGACCGAGATTCGAACCCGGGACCTCTTGAATATGAGGCAGACACGCTACCATCTACGCTCTCGAGGCGGCACAAGGTCGATGATTTCATATTTTGAGATGATTCTTCGAAATACACTAGAAATACATTTTCTGAGAACGAATTTATGCTGTTTGATATTCTCCAATCCATTAATTGTATATAGAATTTCTCATACATTTTTCTTGACTTTTGTGACAACAAGTTATTGGTAACGAGTGTTTTTGTCGTAATACCTGGGGGCGTAAGTTCAGTGTCACTGTTAGTAGTGTCCGAAATTTTGACTTGTTTCTAAACTGGCGCTAGTACCGTTGTCGATTGAAACAGAATAATCGATACTTGCAATTTCACAATATTACGTGGCCAGTTCTGATTGGTCGAATATCAATGCTTTAATGAACAGGTGTACTTTAATAGGCTGTTAAAAGTACTGCTTCCAGTCGTATAAATACTAAAACTTGGCATGGTCGAGCATACAAATAATTACATAGAAATCAGCTCTTTGCTGTTTTCTATTCCCATTGTACCCACAATGTAAATCTGTAATGGAACAGTTGTACAAGCGTTTGCCTCGATTAACATGAACTAGATAGAAGAATGAGCGTCTTTAAAATAGTTTGTGCAAAAGCTAGTATAGAAAGTCATGTGAGTGAGGACAAAATTTTATTTTTCCAGTAAGGAGCATCTAAATCTATCTCGGTGAAATAAAACCTAAACAGATTAGCAGGTTATTGGCAATCAAAATACCCATTCTTCGCCTTCTTCCTCTTTGTTTTGTATTTGTGCAAAGTATAATTTATGTTAACGAAGTTACGGCTTTAGTTTCTCACGCCGCTTGCTTATCAGTCGTTCGTATCTCGGTATTAACTTCTCAACTTCGTGTAATCTTCATTTCCTTTTATTGAATGTCTAAATGAAATTGAATTAGATGAATTCTAAGCCACATTTATAAAACGTTTACACAAAAGAAATTTCTTTGTTTTTACTGAACCATTCAGTAAGCTTTTGACTTTTTATACACGTTAATTTTAAGACACTCTACGTATGTCACCGATATAACGTTGGAGGACTAAATAAAAAAAAATCTACATATATGATATTGTAAACGTTTAACTTAAACATTTATCAACATTTATTTTGTTTTATGTTTAGTTCAAACGTAAGGAACTCTGGTTTGCCTTTAATTGGATTCTGCAAGATTAAAAAAAAAAAAAAAAAAAAAAAAAAAAAAAAAAAAAAAAAAAAAAAAAAAAAAAAAACCCTGAGCTGAAAGTACACGAAAAAGACTGTCTTTTGAATTAAATACGACTAGTAAAATAATATAATACCATAATGCAGCAACTATTTAGTTGGAACATTGACAGTTCCACGCATTCTGGTCTTGAACTGATATCACTCTTTAAGTGTTATTTACCCAACCACCTAGAAGGGAAACAGTACTGTTGAAAAACATCTCTTTCATAGTATTTTTCCACAGAATGTTTATATACACTTAATTTATTCATCGAGATCAACATTGACACACCTTCCTTCCACTCGGTAATGCCACAAATTTAGGTGATTTAAAAAAAAAGATGAGTTTTTTTTTTTTTTTTTTTTTTTTTTTTTTTTTTTTTTTTTTGCGAATGATAGAGTGATGTCGTCTACCACGGCTCTTCTCCCTCTGTCATGATACAGGATGACGGCGGACACATTTGACGCAATAGACGCGATTTGGAATTTTTCGGCTCAGCCAGAGGATGGCTGCTCGAGCCTCCACTACCGAGTCGAGTTTTCCTGGGTTTCCCCTGTACGGTACCTCTGAGCCATCCTCCGCTGTTTTGGGAAGTGTACTGCCGAGCGCCTCTCAGTCTGATGAACAACCAGTAATAACTGTTGGAAAACTCTGCAATTAATTGCCGCTTACATTATAGATTCCTACAACCCATGCACCTCCTGTGGTTTCTTCAATTCATCCGTTCCTCCCGTGAGTGTATACACAAACGATGTAGTTCAACGTCGAAGTGCTAGGTGCCCCTCGGTTACCGTTCTAGCTCATGGAGGCCAGAATGATTATTATTTAATATAAATTCATATATGCAATTTTGATCTTGTAAATGGAAACAATATTGAGAAAGACAAATTTCAACAATTCTGCATAAGTAATATTTGTTTCAGTATTATTGCAACAACTTATTTATTAATGTTTATATGAAGTAAGCGTAAGTTTGCGAAACCACCAATATTTATACAAATTTCTTCTTATGTCTCAGTGACATAATTTGTAAAGTTTCGCCATTGCCCTCTACCTCGAATGGGTTAACAAACATGATCCTTGGCTGCAATTTTACTGAGTTTGGGGCATGGATAGTCATATTTTTGGCCATTAAGAACTTAAACTGGTGCCTAAATATAAGTAAATTTTAGAAGTTTAATGTGCATTACTTATTCTGCAATGTACTCCTTTGACATTTCAACATAATATACAAATTAAATAATTTAAATATTTATAAAATAAGAATTACATTTTAATATTCTTAATTGAATTAAATCGTCATGTACAAAGTTTGTAATTTTAAGGGACCGCAAACAAACAATTGCTAGAGTTAGTGTTCATGGAACCTTCGGGAAACTTCTCGAGACTACGAAAGACTTTGCCGCTTCGGGAGGGGGGGGGGGGGGAGAGTCAGAAGAGACTGCCCGCTTCGGTATCGTAGATGGTAGCGTGTGTGCCTCTCGTTCAAGAAGTTCCGAGTTCGAATCTCGGTCAGGGTGAGTTCCTAGATAAGGTTTTCCCCTATCCTGAAAGACAAATGTCGGGTAACTCTAAGCTCTATGGACCCTGGGCTCATTTTAGCATCATTTCACCCCTTCCTCTCATCAACCGATATGACAATGTTGGAGGACGTCAATTAAAAAAATCAGAAGAGACTGTAGAACAGTTGTAGTGTAATTATCTAGAATTTGTAATTTATGAAGCTGGACCTCAGGAGATGACATCTTTTTTCAGAAAAATCCTAAATATTTTTGAAAAGATGTAAAACTATGGCTTTGGTTTTGGTCTTGTGTCTTCACTACCCTTCTTGGAATTGTACCAAAAGCATCTGTGCTGCACGGGGCTGCATTTCGAACACATTTCTAGATGACCGAAGACATGGTTCCTGTAACATAAAGAGTGAAGAATAAAAGAAGGAAATTAAAACTAAAGTGAAATATGTTCGACTTAGATCCCGATTCAAGTATAATTACTTCTCTCTGCTCACCTCTCTTCCTTTCCCTTCTCTCCGTCTTTCTTGTCTATCTTTTCTTTCTTTCTTTCTTTCTTTCTTTCTTTCTTTCTTTCTTTCTTTCTTTCTTTCTTTCTTTCTTTCTTTCTTTCTTTCTTTCTCTCTTTCCTTCCTTCTATCCATCTTTCTTTCGTTTTTAAACGTTACTGAATAGCAGCAAACCACTACCTCATTGTGTTAGACATGTTTCCTGATTGAAATTCTTTCCTTGCCTGCCTATTATCTCATTTGCTTCGTGCTAGAGGGTAGAATTTTTTTTTTTTTTGATCCAATAATCCACATCCTTTATTAAATACTTCTGGATGGAAATTCTTGCAAGATAATTTCTCAGCTAGGTATTACATCCCGTGGCATTGGCAAATTGTTCTATGGGACGGTTGAGGTGGAAAGAATGCGGAGTTGGCACTTCTATAAGGGAAAGACGCTAGGATTCTGGCGGACAGCCCCAAGAATTAAACCTGACACCGCGTAAATAATAGGCAAACTACAAAGCTTATGTCCAGATTAAAACAGAAGATTTCTTTGTACAAAAGTATTTGTTGTCCAGAGGATTTTAAAAAGTCGGCTGATATTTGAAGGATGCTCCTCTTCATCACATTCTCTTACACTGCATGTAGGCGTAATTTAAATAAGGTTCCAGCCTTAAAACTGTGAGATAACTCATGTAACTCGTGAACTGGCGATTTATGTTGTATTCGTGATAGAGCAGTCCATGCTGAAGTCGTCTTTCTTAGCAGTAACATTTTGAAAATGACTCCGTTGATATTCACAAACTGTTTCGTGGCTGGCCCCGTAGCTCAGTCGGTAGAGCACCTGCCTGCCGTGCTAGGGATCCCGGGTTCGATTCCCGGCGGTGGGGGTGGGGATGTTTCTCCGACCAAGATAATTCCTTATCTTCCCCAGAGTCTGAGAGTGCGAATGGGGGCGTGACTTAATGATACAACCCAACGATTACGAGTTAACATCTTCGATGTGTTCCAAAGGAGAACGGCCGCCTATATAACCACCGCAGTTAAAGGCGGGGTATAAATTGGACAAATGAAAACAGTTTCGCAATTTTGCTATTTCACGGTATAGTGAAAGCATAGAGCCAGACTGAAAAATTCAATGCCATAACCGGGATGTGAACCACGGATCTTCTGGTCTCCGTCCAGCTGCTTCTACTATGGCGAACGTGCCAACATGACATTAAATTCTCCAACTGACTCGTGTACCTACTTAAAGTACTTCCAGCATAGTAAGTCGCCATTAAGGTAGTTGTCTCATGTGTTTATGAGAACTCCTAGTGGTTTACCAGGAAAAACACTAGTCTGTTGGAGAAGTAGCTCAATTGTTTAGAGCGGCTGGACGGAGACCAGAAGATCCGTGGTTCAAATACCGGCTTAGGCATTGAATTTTTCGGTCTGGCTCTAGGCTTTCATAGTGCGTTCTACACACGGCTAGTGTGAAAGAACAATTAATTTCACGGTATAGTGTTCACCGCGCCTCGGTGCACCTTTAAGTAACCATAAAATCACAGTAAACGAAATAATATGATGATTTAATCATAAATATTTAGTAACTTAACGACTTAAGAAGTATATAATCGTTAATCCTTGTCACGTAATTTAGTTTGTTTAAAGCATGAATATATTTTAAATGCATTTTTGAAGGATGTAATAAATATGTTTCCAATCATAATTATTTAGTATTAATTTTAAATATGATGTAATTATCGGTACAACTGATTAAACATTCAGTATTTAAACTTATGGTTTTAACTAGCATTGTGTTTTAGGTACATAAAAGGAAATTTTAAGAACTTATAGAAATTATGAATATATTTTAGATTCTGAAATTAAATATTAAACGCCTAGAAATTAAATTTTTAGATACCTAACACTTAATTGCTTATTTTAACACTTTGCGATTTAGGTGTATAAATTAATATATAATATATATATATATATATATATATATATATATATATATATATATATATATAGGCCTAACTAATGTAAGTGATGTTTCTGTTACAGGTAAGCCATTCTCCAAAACCAGTTGATGTAAGTACTTACTCAGCCGCTTCCTTATTACGTCCTACTGTGGAGTGCAACGTGTGCCAGAAAGTCATTAGCAGAACAGCTCACAATAAACCACCTTCACGTTATACTGGAAATGTTTGGCTTCTTGCGTTTCTTTTTAACTTTTCATATCTACTTGATCTTCAGCTTTCTTTCTTGCACAGCGAAATTTATACTAAACAGTATTTCACAAAAGGAAAATTAAAAGAAAAAGGATATATAAATAAGCAAAATAGTGTTGTTTCGTGTGATTGCTAAAAGATTTTTAATGAATTCTCATGTTAAATCTACTTGTTATTCATAAATTGACACATCACCCTTATATATTATGTTGTATAAAAAGTAATTCTTAACCTTACGTGCTCAAGGTCCATTTTTACATAGAAAATATTTCAAATTATGCAAGTAATGCTTAGTAAATGCTTGAAGTAATTGTAAACAACAGTAATTTTTGTTTGTTTTGTAATTTACGTCCTTTAACTTTTTAAGTCATATCGGACAATGAATGGAATGGGTGAAATTATGTTCAAATGGGCCCAGAGTCCATGGAGCTTAGAGTTACCCGACATTCGTCTTTTAGATAAGGGAAAACTCCGGGGAAAACCTTATCCAGGTAACTCACCGTAACCGAGATTCGAACTCGGGACGTCTTGAACGTGAGGCATCTACGCGGGCTAGTAAAATTCTTATTAGCGAAATGAAATGTGTAGTGTTTAACGCCCGCTTTTACTACATACGGCACCGCAGGCGATGACACTGATGATGCATGAGTTGAAGATGGAGCACCGTTGGAATGAGATGGCGGGGGAAACCGGAGATCCCGGAGTAAACTCGCCCCAGCGCCGTGTTGTTCACCACAAATCTCACTTTGCGGTCGTCTGGGATCGAACCCGGGCCGCCGTGGTGAGAGCCAAGCGGTCTAACCACTGAGCCACGGCGCGGCCTACTTATTAGCGAAAACAAGCTGTTGCTATAGAAAACAAATGAAAGAGTCGGGAACTTTCAGGCATATGCATGGATGACGTTCTTTAAATTTGTGTAATGGAATATTTTGAAAATGCCTAATATGACGAAAAAATATTAAAACACAAACTGTGGATTTGATGAGAGATCTCGTACACATTTCCTTTAAAGAACAGATTTGAGCTCTAACTAGCTCGGATCGCTCCTCTTGAAGATGCCAAGCGCAGTCCATGGCGAAACATCGGGATAATCCAATCCTGCTGGACCATGGCTTGCAAGCCCGGATAACTCTGCGTTCGTGACGCCGGCCGTGGAATCCTCAGGAAATATATACATTTCCTTTACTAACATAAACTTTTGCCAATCCTCCATGCCTCTCCGGTTGAATAAAACTGTTCAAAACTCTGTGAGTGAAGAGGACTTCACCACTAATCAAAGAACATTCGTTTTATTAATCGTTTAAGAGATTAAAACATCAGTATTTTTATCAGAATTTTTATAAATATATTGTTATATTTTACTAGAAAATAGAGGGACATTTTTGTTTAAGATTGTTTGTAGCGGATGAAAGATGAACTCAAATAATGAATTTGATATATTCTAGATATACCTACGGTTTACAGAAACAGGAACTGTTGGTAAAAGTCATATGGTTTCATATAGGTACAGAACGTTCTCTAACTCCTGTCGTTTATTCTTATCTATCTTCCACAAGTTATCCTTTTAAATAAATGTTGCTCATAATACGTAAAATATGAAGCTATTAATGGTGAAGCAAACAATTGTATACAAATATAACAATTTGTAACTTAAAACTTTTCTTATTTTATAAGAAATTATCATAATTCTCTTATAAATTCTCCGGGATCGCGATTTCATGTAAAACTTATATACATCTTCAGCCGGAAACAAAGCTGTCGCCATCGTTACGAACGCTAGATGTTGATATGTTCTTGTATTACCATAATCTGAATATAAAACAAATTTAAAAACAGAATCGACTGCCAATATTTCAAAATTCATTACGCGATGTTTGTTTTTTAAAATAAATATCTTTTCCCAAACCATTAAATCTATTGGACCATTTAATTGTTTTAATGGTTTAACTTCTGGATTTATTTCATGGTTAATTGACCAAAAATGATCTGCTACGGCTGATTTATCAGTCTGTTTATACTTAATGTCGATTCTGTTTTTAAATGTGTTTTATTTTCAGATGTTGGTGGTACTAACACGAACATATCAACATCTAGCGTTCGTAACAATGGCGATAACTTTGGTTCCGGCTGAAGATGTATATAAGTTTTACAGGAAATCGCGACCCTAGACAATTTATAATAAAATTATCATCATTTCTTATAAGTGAAGTTTTGTACTTTCACATTGGTTTGTCGTGTTGGTACAAAGCTATTTGTAATCTGTCTTTAAGTATCTGCCAGAATGACCTGATCATCTGCAAACAGGACTGTATTTAAGATTGTACGACCTAACAAAGTATAATTTTATCATTTCAGCAGAGAAAACGAAAGTGATAGTTTTTATTGTAAATACCTAACACGGTCCAAAATACTCCTAAAAAACAAAATACTACAACAAGTTAAATATTTTAATTATTTAGGATGTGATATTTTCTATGAATGTGACAGAGATTTAAAACAAAAGACTATAAATTTCGAAACATATTTGGCACTATAAAACGAACATTAAAAAACAAAACAAGAAGAGATACCATATTAAAGTTTTATAAAACTATGGCAGTGCCTGTTATATCTTATGGAGCCGAGACCTGGACCTTGAACAGAACTGAAAGAATAATTGAAACGGCTGTAATGAAATTTTTGAGGTACGTAGCTGGCTGTAGTCTTAAAGATCACATTAAAAGTGAAACAATAAGAGAACAACTAAAAATAAATGACAAACTCAGGGAGTACAAACTGAAATGGCAAGATCATCTCTCTCGAATGCCAGAAGAAAGACTCACCAATCAGGCCCTGCAGTATAAACCAGTTGATATTAGAGATGTTGGAAGACCACGGAGACGCTGGGAAGATCCCTTCTGAGCCGAAACAGGCCTATATGGCCTATCTTGAAGGTTGATGATGATGAGGATAAGTGACGTTTTAAGTTACAAATTGTTATATTTGTATATAACTGTTACTCATGTTAATCGTATTTTCCATAAATTACACATGTGTGTTTTTTGTAAAGGTAGAAAGAGGATACAGAAACCTGAAACAATACTCAAATGTTTAATACGTGGATTTCTGTATGTTGCCTTTGACATTACATTTGGAAAACTAAGAATATGAAAAGAATGGTGACCAAACTCATTAAAAGATATAGTTTTGAAAAATTCAACCAATGTCGACGAATATCTCAGAAATGGTTAATGCTACAAAACCGCTGAACGGTGTATATTGACATCTTATGGTTTATCAGTTATATAACATATTACTCAGACCAAATATCTTAATATTTGGTGTGTTACAAAAAAAAAAATGGTTTTACAGCGAAAAAAAAATGACGAACTTATTTATATGAAGTTTGTGGCGAGAAAATTTTTTGACAAATCTTGTCGCACTCTGGAAGAGTTCTGTTTTAGTGGTAAGGAGATTAAACTGTGGCTATGTGCAAAATCAAGTTATCTTGATGAGTACATAATGCATGATGCACCTGTGTAAAGACATTACGTCCACGCTATAATATCATATAGGGAGTTGAAATATAACCGGAATCCGGATTCTGAGCTGAATTGAGTATTTAGAATCTCTGGCGAGTTAATTTTATACTAAACGTGTTCACTTCACGAATAAGAATTTTCTTACACATACTACACTTTCCATAATATATTGTGCAAACTAGTAAACTTTGATTTTAAGCAAGTAAGGCAAATGGATAGGGATGGCAGGATATTTATTGGATGGTGTCCATGGAGTTTTCTGAATGATTAGGAGACCATAACAAACAGTGATGTATCTCCGTTCTGGGACTTGAAGCTGTCACAGTGGAATTCCCCGCGGCGGAACATACAGCCCTAACATAGGAGCCCCTTCGGGAATGTAACGCCTCCCCCCTGCCCCAAATTGGCGCAATGCCGTATCAGTAGCGAAAGTATGGGGCTCTGCCAACTGACATTTGCACTGCAGCGCCATCTCGTCTCAAGAAGATCTTTTGTAGGGCATTAAGAAAATTAGTTCTGCTGCAGGATTTCCGAGGAAAATGAGTTCAAGGGGCACCCTAGAACATCTTTGGGCAGGGTACCAATTCAGCAAATGTGTGCCGCACCGTTCATTAACTGCGGCTTCTGCAGGAGCATCTGTGGGCCACTTCTTCACCTGAAGTGTGCTTTCTATGTGTTTAACTCGACAACATCGAAAAACACCACATTTATGAAAAGCATCTTTATCATATGATACAACTTGCACTATCTGAACAGATACACAATGAAATAATAGTATAAGGAAAACAAAGTTACTGCCAAACTATTTAATGAAAAAGGAAAACAAAAGTCTATATTGGAGCTTTCTTTCTTTAAGCTTTTCTTCTAGCTGTTTCGTACATTTATGTAATTTGGATACAATAAACGGAGAAGTTTTAGCAGTTGTATTTTTCTGCGCGATAGATATGCCTTAAAAATAGGTTGTCGTAGTGTCCTCACGTTTCCATCACGTGATACCATTGAGTAGTAGAACGGTGTCTGTGGCCAGTTAAAAAGAAATTGGGCTAGTTAGTTTTTCTGCACCTTATCTGTAAAGTCCCTTCGATTTCGCACAATTTACAACCGCACAATCGTAATTCACGTAGAGTGGTACATCAGGCAACGGACTTGGTTTCCTCACTTGTCGGCTGAAAGATGCTAGCTAGAGGTAGGAGAAAAATAACAATGAACGAAACAGTTCCAAAACTAATAAGTCCAGTTATGCAATTCCAAAATAAGTAATCCAACATTACATTAACATGACCGTTCTAGTATTTTACTTTCTCCTACGTGCTTATACAGACGTGTGCAAATTATTAGACTCAGTGGTGAAATTTTTAACATATACAGTTTATTTTCTATTCATTTAACAGAAATAATATTACAAAATATTTTTTTTTTTCAATTCTTAGCCTTTATTACCATTTTGATGCGTTTAGGCATGCTCTCTACAAGGGTGGAACACTTTTCCTTTATTTCTTCATCTCTGTGCCAAATGCTTATCAGGTCCTCAATAAGCTGAACTTTTGTTGTTATTTTCAATTTTTTCAGTCTCTGTTTAACAATACCCCACAGATTCTATATTGGATTTAAATCAGGGCTATTCCCCGGCCATGGCAGTACTTTTACATTGTTTTCTTTGAGGAACTGAGTTACAGATTTTGCTCTATGGCAGGGAGCACTGCCATGCATGAACATAAAATCACCATTTGGAAACCATTCTTTACTTTGCGGAAATAGTCTTGTTTCTAATACACTTTTACACTGTTTCTGCTCCATGGATTCCACAACTTGTATAATCTCCCAAGTCCATGGACAGACATACAGCTCCAGACCATTTTTGATGTTGGTTGTTTTACTCTTTGATCGACACACTGAGGGGGGAAATGCTTCATCTATCCTCACATATTGGCTGCTCTCTTCACATACTTAAAACATGGCTTCATCTGAGAAAATTAGCTGAAACAATAAAAACCTCTATTAATATTAAACAGTTTTAGAATTGCTCAAAGACAGCAAATGAGAGAAACAAAGTTTAGGCTGTTTATTTCATTTCCATAACATTTCCATGTACATATTTTAATTTCATGCTATATATAATTTTCATACTATTTAGCTTTCTCCAAAATTCCACTGGGTGTTTCTGCATTTCTTTGGCCCATTCTAAACGTATTTTTGCCATTGCAGGTGTCAGTTTCGACTTTTTACGAGGCCTGCGTGCTGGTAAACCTGCTTCACATAATCTTCTGCGAACTACTGAGGCTGATATTTCTGTACCGTACTGCTTTAGTTGATTACTGAGGTCAATGCTGGTTGCTCTTCTATTTTGTTTTGTCACCTGCACAAGTTTTCTTTGCATCCTTGGATAGCTTTCTTTTCCTCCTGCATTTTCCATCCCTTTGTGAGGTCAACGACTCACCGAATGTTAAAGCTTGATTAATGCGACTAACAGATTTTTGTGAAATACACAATGTCTTAGCTATTTCACGTTGTGAATAAATGATTTCCTTCAAAAGACTCTCAGTTACAGCTACTTTCCTTGGGGATGTCAGCAGTTTTACTCATAACCTCACTTTTGAATCAATGTGAATGCTAAGGATAAGATACACGATGTTACCTGGCTTGAGATCAATTAATGATAAATACTGAGGATATATTAGCCATAAAACACAATAAAGCTAAATTTTAACAATCTTCAGTTACTACATTCATCAAATGAAAGCAATATCACCAAACACACACGAAGAAAATGGCTGCTCTTAATTCAGAGCTACGACCATATTACTAGAAGTAAAAGAAAAATCCCCCAGTTATTATTAAGAGAGATATCATTGAATAGGCTTCATATTATAGCAGGGAAAATAATTACAACAAATTGAAATAGGTTACGGTGGTAAATAACTATTATTTTGAATGTTAAACAGAAGCAAAATTTAAAAAAAAAAAAAAAAAAAGTGAATGAGTAATAATTTGCACACGTCTGTTGCATATTCTCTAAATATAAAAATCATTTTTAGAAAAAAGTCCGTTCGCGCGTGCGGGTGTATATGAACAGCACAACTCAGAAACGATGCAGTCATCCAAAATATCATTTTGGAACGCAGTAAACATCCCAAAATCTTTTGAAGACGGAATGAGGATTTCTTAGTCACAAATAAAAATTATAATTATAATAAATACTGCATACACATATTGCTGTGTAGAATATGGCAATTCGCGCGTACATGAATGGATGTTGGATAAGAGGGAGAGAGGAAAAGAGAGGAGAAACGGCTTGTCACTTGGCGAAACTCTTAGCTGAACGAAGAATTAGGTACATATCTTTGCCATTACGGTTATAAATACTTGATTGTTTTCGAAGATTGTTTGGAGCGTAGTATTCTGTCTTTCTTGTTATCTCACTAGAACGGTCGTTTCCCTCTTGTTTAAAAGAAGTATACGACTTTTCTCTGCCTAGTTTGTTACAAAATCCTTTGATTTCACATATTTTACAGTTAACGTTTCCGCACAATCATTCTTTTTGTCTTGTAATATATGTGTCTATGACACATCGCTTGCATCATGTCGGACATCTTGACCTCCATTATTAAATTCGGTTGATAGGTACTAGCAAGTTTCAATAAAGTTACTAAATGAACAATATTTAGGTAAAGAAATCAACTATGGGATTATCATTCATAAGGCGGTACCAACTGAAATACTGCATTTAATTTACTACAGAGGTGTCATCGACTGTCATTGTCCCCTCCTTTTCCATTTCTCCAGTTTTTCGCTTAGTTTTATGGATGTGCAGGGGAACAGCTGACTGTCATTGGCTATTGCGGTATGTCTGCAGTATACCACAGAAAAGAAAGTCTCCGGGGCCTGAAAAGCAGGGGGCTGGAGAAGGTTTTTGGATAGATTTATGACACCCCATGTCAATTCAGTTACAGGCCATTCAAAAACATTCTGCCGGCTTCTACTTTTGTGAATAAATCTTCTCGGTTTTAGTGTACAGAGTGAACAGGGTGCATGTTTTTAACGCATCTACTCTTTATGTAGCTGCGTTCTCTGTCACACTTCTCCCACTGTGTATGGTGGCACATTCCTTTCAGGGACTTTGCGTTGGTGGAAAGTACACCCCGTTGTGTTTCAAAACAAACACAACTGAGTGGCGGGCAGTGAACATGTCACGTTACAGAGCCCAACATCGACAAATTAATAGCTAAGAAGAATAAGAACCCCACTTAAATTATGAACTAATAATTAACATATAGCTATAAAAGTATAATTCACAATACACATTATGCACATAAAAATATGAATAAATAGTTTAACAACCCGCCACTGAATCTTCCGCACGCTCTTCCTCACCCCACTATCTATTACGTCACCTACGAAGGTTAACTAGGAGAGGGGGAAAAAGGTAACCACCCTGTTTGCCCTCAATGACAACACTGCTTTAGGTACTAGAAACAGATGTAGTGCTAGAAGTTCAATGCAAACAATTTCTAGCATGTTATAGAACATGTATTATGGATAGCTAAATGACAACACTTTTATGAATGCAATGCTGTAGACTAGAGAGAGAAGGGGGTGGGGGGGAACCATCGTTTTACGTGGACAGTTGTTTGTTACTTTTGAATTTTCTCGTATGTGAGCCAACATTTTCTTTAAATTACCAATTCGCTATGTACTGACTCCTTGATTAAGGAAGTAAGAATAAATATTTCCATATAAAACACAGCACAGCTTTACTACAATATTTGCTGTGTTTCGAAACTCTCAGACGTAACTGTAGGTGTACTATGTTTTCCATTTGAGTAAGCTGTGTAAAAGTGGCATCCTTGTGGAAGAAGGGGTTAGTCCCCAGATGTGTTCGGCGGCGCGGCGGCTGGGCTCAGCTCTACCAAGTAAAATATTGATGTGGCAGGGATTAGGAACCCCCATGCAACACGCTAGCATCACCTTTTCATTAATCATGGAGTTCCTCTTCTTTCGAGCTTTAGAAAGGGAAAATAACAATAAAAATAATTGGAAGTTAGCAAAACGTTCGTTTAAAAAGAGAGGGACAATGAAGGAAGAGAGGGACAATGAAGGAAGAGAGAGACATTTTCGCTAAGCCATGGATATCTGCAGAAAGTTTGATACAGCATACTGGTAAAACCATATTTTCAACAGAATCCGCAACTCTGCTCGCGTTACTTCTTTAAAAGCGAAATTTGCATGCCCCACCTCAATTTTTCCACCTCCCCTGTCTCTCTCATCCCGCGCCTCAGTTTTATCTCTTTACATCCCGTCACATTTATTTCTTTTCTCTCCCTTCTCTCTTTTTCCACTCTGTCCTCCATCAACCCCGATTTTCTTCTCTGTCAACATGGATGTCCTTGGTGTTTTTAAAACTAGTAATAAAATAACTTTTTTCTGGGATATTAACATAAACTAAAGCATACATAAAATGTTCAGAATATACCAACGTGTGTATCCTACTTAGGTCTGCTATGCAATCAAACAACGCATCTTATTTTTCTAATAACCAGTTTACAAAATGAAAAGTTCCTGTAAGTTCTTACTAGTACCCATACTTAAATACCAATTGGCACACATTTGAACTCCTTTATCTGGCATTTGATTATGAAATGAAATGTGTAGTGTTTAACGCCCTCTTTTACTACATACGGCACCGCAGGCGATGACACTGATGATACATGAGATGAAGATGGAGCACCGGTGGAATGAGATGGCGGGGGAAACCGGAGGTCCCGGAGAAAACCCGCCCCTGCGCCGTGTTGTCCATCACAAATCTCACTTTGCGGTCGCCTGGGATCGAATCCGGGCCTCCTTGGTGAGAGCCAAGCGGTGTAACCACTGAGCCACGGTGTGGCCTTTGATCATGAATTTGTTTTATATAATCGTTGCGTGAAATTAATTTTCATGGTCCTAAATAACCAATAAAATCTCCATTGATGCAGATTTGGTAATCTTAATGTTTAAAAATTCTATAATATTACTCGATTTGTAGTTCTTTGTGCTTCAAATCGCAGTTTGTGTAAAACTAAACCCATTTTACGAAAGTAATAAACCAAAAAGTTAATTTTCTAAATTAGAATTATAGAAACCCTAAATCCGAAACTATACTTGAAATAAAGAAAACAGCTTAATTAGATATCACCATCCCGAAAGAAATTTGCCATAAGAAGTACTGTAAATAGTAAAAGTGTAAGAAAACAAAATACTGGAAAGTTAAGTATGAAAAATGTCGCGTTATTAGTTCAGATCTGCGCTTTTTCATGCAGTGGTACTTTTGGCTAGAAAGAAAAACCGCAAGTGAATCCTGATTCTACAGTGATAGTTTTTTATATGAAAATTAAAAATATGTATTTCGATTTTTTTTTTCAAATTCTATATTAAATACATACATTCCAAATTTAGCAAGTACCAGAATTTTTTTTTGAAAAAAAAAGTGCTTACAACATGCTTTGTAAAGTTACAGTTTTATTTTGTGCTCTATTAGAAATCCTTTGGAAAAGGGAATATGACATAGCTATTTACTAACAGAAAACGCAGATATGTTGAGTTTTATATTAGTTTGTTAAGCCGTTCCTACATTCATTCAAACATGTTTAAAATGCGATTTCTGGGGTCAATGAGACCTATTATGCTCATTAGTATCGTTTATTCAGTCAAAATTTGAAAACTAGAACAGTTTTACTAAATATAGAGATAATTAATAGGCATTTATAATTTACTACTACCTGGCATATCCGGTGTTGCAATGATAACGTTTTTTAGCTTGAATGTCGACATCCATTAATTATCTACTAAATGTTTTCAAGGTTTTGAAATGTTGCATAGCCTATAGTTATCCTTTAATGGTGACATCGATGGTAATGGTCGAATAATTTTTAGATAATTATAGATAATAGGCTAGATCGATTTTAACCGTTGAACTTTATCTTTGCTCTCCTTAGCTATGTAATAACAAAAAAAAAAAAAAAAAAAAAAAAAAAAAACACATAGTTTCCACAAGATACAGAAATCGTTAACATCCACTTCGAAATAAAGAAGAAGATGATGAAAGGAAATCCATGATCCTGGAACACAGAATTTTTTGGGGAGGAGAGGGGGGAAACGCATGGTCTGACCACAGTATTTTTTTGTCTTTCTTTCCAGTTAAATATATCGTTTTGTGGAATCACTTATTTAGCAACTTTGACAATTTATACAATTATTTAGTGTGCTCTGGTAACATTAATGAAACGTTTTATAAGGTTTTGGCATGCAAAACTCCAGTGTATTCCTCTGTATTGTGTGTGTGTGTGTGTGTGTGTGTGTGTGTGTGTGTGTGTGTGTGTGTGTGTGTGTGTGTGTGTGTGTCCTCCAACGTTAAGTCATATCGGACGATGAATGGAATGGGTGAAATGATGCTCAAATGAGCCCAGGGTCCATAGAGCTTAGAGTTACCCAACATTCGTCTCTCAGGATAAGGGAAACCCCCGTAAAAACCTTATCCAGGTAATATCCTGACTGAGATTTGAACTCGGGACCTCTTGAACGTGAGGCAGACATGCTACTATCTACGCTACCGAGGCGGGTGTATTCCTTTGTAGAATTAGAATGTTATTGAGGTTTTGACGCTGTTTGATTACGTGCAAATATGGATTATTTTACAAATGACAATTATAAAAATATAATAGAGAGAGAGAGAGAGCATGTTGGCAGGCTGAGGAACAGCCCGAAGGGGGTCAAGTCGTGTACCTGCTCTGGAAAGAGCTTAACCTCGTAGTGACGGGATGTGGATGTTGCAGGGTGTCGGGTGTAAATTATGTAGGTGGAAAGAAGGGAGGTAGCTTGTTGCTCCTCGACGACTGCAGAATCGGGTGCTACGTCCATCGTGCACCGCTGGTGGATAAGTTTATCAACTAGGAAGAGGATAAGCAGAATATAAGTATCCAGACAAGAATTTTGGGTGATTGAGATTTTGTTTTAGGTAGGAATGGAGGTCATATGGTTGCCGGTAGTGTCCGCAAGCCATGCGGGGTAGCCGGTATCGCTTTAAGCGACCCTTACGTGGTACATAGTCCCCAAGAGATCTGACAAGGGCGCTCTGGTGTTGAGGTAAACTCTCGTAAAATTTGGAGGTCCGGCGCCTAACTTCATCCTCCACATAACGAAGGGATGAAGCCTCGTGAAGTAATCTCACGGTGAACCTTATGCAAACAGAATAAATAATCCGAAGACATTTATTCTGTGCACGCTGGAGCAGTACCAGATTTGTGCCTGCGGCCATGCCCCAGACTTCACACGCGTAGATCATGACAGGGAGGACCAGAGCCATAAAGAGACGCAACTTTAGGGAAACAAGACATCGCAGATCGCCACACAGGGTATAGCGATGCCGAGGCACCGCACGACCGATGCCCTAGCTCCCGGATGTGTTCCCGAAAAGTTAGGCCCTTATCCAGCTTGGCTCCAAAGTATTTGACTGAATTCTCCCACCGAATCCTTTCCCCAAAATAGGTGAATGTGGGGAAGTTGGCGGGAAAGCGGCGTTTGGTGAACAGAATCGCTTGGCTTTTCTCCGTCTTGATGGACAATCGCCAAAGCGTGCACCATTCTTGGAGGAAGTTGAGGTGTCGTATGTGGTTGAAAGTTCTGTGTGGATTTCTGTCTGTAGTGTACAGCAGCACATCGTCAGCATACCGTGCTATATTGACGCGCTGTTCAGTGGGGAGGTCAGCCACATAGACGCTATAAAGCGTCGGGGATAACACAGAATCTTCGGGGACTCCGCCTTCGTGTAGATGTTTCTCCCGCCACAGAAAAATATAATACACGATTCACACTGCTATAAATTTGATTGATTGTCGCTTTTAAGCTTTCCTCCATTGTTATATCATGGTCATCTGTCGGTACTGCTTAAAACTAAATGTAACCGGCTTTTGTTTTAGTGGCATTCCCTGTGCAATTACATTCTACTCCATGCCATTCTCAACGAATGCTTTGTGATACCTCTTTAGTGTTTTCCTTATTTCTGGATTGAAATTATATGTTTTTATAGTCCCATTTCCGTTAGAAATAATAGGGCCCTTCGATGTTAAAAGGATTAAAATATTTTTTTAGATTACTCTGAGTTCACATACAAAATTTTTCTGTTTTATTATATTTAATAATTATATCAAGTGCAATTCGTTAAGTGTGCAACAAAAGTTGTATAACTGCTATTGCTTATAATGCGTTTTTATTACTACTGTTGTGACTACTAAACTCTCTGCGAGATAATTTTTTAAAGTATTTTTCGTCTACGGCGCTACTGGAGAACTCTCACGCTCATCCCGCCATTGGAATTCAGATATACAGGGTATTTCAAAACGACACTTAGTTGCTCAGCTTCTGTGTGACACATATAGATAGTTTTACCGCCAATAGAGCCACATAAAAATGCTCCAGAATGAGTGTGCATTAGGCAGTTACAGGACCAACAATGATTACCTCGCGCTGTCGGAGTTAGCAGGTATAGGTCACATGCCGTACCGCGTGCTTCAACTGTTTGTAAACATACCGGCATACTCCGCAGTAGTTTGCTACTCTTACTAATTTCTGTGGGTTATGAAACAGCAATAAATAAGCTGTTTCTTAAATATTGCTTATGAGTATTTAACGCGTTCCAACATTCTGTTGGAGCAGTCCATGATGGCAAATAAGCAGGTGGACGTACGCAACTTATACCTTTTAGAGGGAAGTTACTGTTAGTGAGGATGAGGATGGAAGCATTGAATGATAAACAGAACAGAAAACAACACCAAAGAATTGTGGATAATCATTATCATCATCATCATCATCATCATCATCATCATCATCATCATCATCATCACGGTATAAGACTTGTGGTCCGTTCGGACTTCAAGGAAATTGATCGGACCATCTCATTCGTGGCCTGCCAACATTTCTTCTACCTACAGGTTTATACATGTATACTATTTGTGGTGTACGGTCTTCTGTCATTCTCTGCACATGATCTTGCCATTTTTGCCTGTATGCAATGATTGTTTCATTTACACTCTGATTTTCCAATTCTCTTCTAATATCCTCGTTTCTTTTCTTGTCTATGAGTCTATAACCCGCCACCTGTCTCCGAAATTTCATCTCAGCAGCCTCCACTTTCTTCTGTTGTGAGATAGTCAAGACCCAGTTTTCACACCCATAAAGCAGGGTTGGGATCGCCATTATTTTATACAGTTTTAACAAAGTTTGACGATTACAATTTTTAAAAGTTCTTTTTATTGTGCCACATATTGTTTGGAATTTGTTTATTTTGTTTTGTATATCTCTATTACTGGTATGTGACACAATATAGCCAAGATAATTAAAATAACTTTGTTGTTGGATGGGTTTATCATTTATGCAAATTTTTTGCTCTCAAATGGTTGTAGCAGTACTTTTTGGTTGTGTTTAAAGTATGAAAGTTTTATAAATTTATAAAAACTAATTATGTAAATATATTTAATAATTTAAATATATACAAATGTATGTAGTAGTGTGATTGGCCGAAGTAGTAGTGGTGTGACGTGATATGACGTGATGTGGTGACGTGCCAGTGGATCGGCCAATCACAAAATAAAGTGGAAGTAACTATAGTGACAAGAAAATCAATAATCTTGAGAAAAGTGTTATAATCTTCAGTCGTGTTTCACAACGATGAAAAATGTTGCGGTGAATATAATTGTAAAGGAAAGTTAATAACCTTCAAAAAGTGTTATTCGATATTCGTAATAGAAACGAGTGAATTGTAGTTCATATTATACAATTAAATAATATATTACGAAATCGGAGTCATATAAATTTTATTTCTGTCACCAAAAATCCATATCCACACCTGAGAAAAGATCTCATGACTCTTATTTAATCAAAACTTGACCTGGATCTTCCAAAAAGTTGGCGTGCTTCCTATCTACTGCGAGTGGAGAACAAATATATTCCCGTTACATGGTTCGTTCCTAGAAAAGCCATTATTTTTGTTTTTTCATGTGAATGTATTTGTAATGTCAATTGTAGATAAAATAACCAAAACTAAATGGCTTATACAATACTAAATAAAACATTTGATAATACTAAATAAAACATTTGTAACTGAAAAGGAAGCTGTTGATATTTACAGTAAATGGTTGAAAGTATTTTACAATTAAGATCATAACAAAATGCTCTGAAGTTAAATAAACATTATCTTTGATGTAACTATTATTACAATTCATATGTTTAATGAAACTAAATTAATCGTGCGTTCGTTGAACTCCCTTCAGCTCTTCCATCCTCAAAACCATATCCGTCATTTCAGTGTTCGTATAGCTCTCCATATTGATTGGATTTGCTAAGTACGCGCAAAATCCTCTCTGTTAGGGTGGAATATGTAGTTTTACACTGAAGAGCAACCTTGCAAGTAGGCTAGGGTCGCTGATAAAGAGCAAGGAGTAATGCTTTTGTTTTCGTGGTCGGTGCGTCCCAATAACAACTTTTGAGGTTCGCACACAGGTGGTTCCTGCGCCTCCTAATCGTAGTATTTCATGCTGCACAAAATTATATCTAACAAAATTTCGAAGCTGTGACACCGAATTTCGGACTAGTTAAGTTGTAAACTACGCAACGGCTATAATAGTTCGGTGTCGTTTTGAAACAACCTGTATGATCGGGAGAGTAAAGGGTGTGCGCTTCAATATTTAAAGTTGCGAATGAATGTTTATATATCCCTAGCTCACCTTAACTACAGATTTCGTTTGCAAAGCCAAATTGACGAGTAATATCATTATAATTAAATTACTTACCTTACTACCCCAAATAATACAAGAAATAACACCAAATAGTTGAGAAAAATTTTGATATTACTTCGTAACAGCTTTTCTATCCACAAGTTCATTTTAAATATCGTAAATCGTTTCTTTTTATGTACTTAGAATACTGGGATAAACGTTTGACATTTAAATTCATTAACTATTTCGTTGTAACAACTCAGGGCAGTGGGAATTGCAGAAGGCCCAAGCAATAGTAAAAGGCTGTATGTACTTATAGCAGGTATGTTATACTGTCACTGAAATTTGATAATCTTTCCATTACATCCTGAGATACAATTGGATATCAAAGAGGACTTGAAAAATGGACATAAATATTGCAGAAATGCTCAGCTTAGCGTCAAAAATTAATTATACTTGTATGTTTAACTTGTATAATTTTTGTGTGCTAAGTTTTGTGCTGTTTGTGTGCTGTTTTTGCCTAGGTTTTATGGGTTAACAATTATTTGAGTGATACAAAATCATTCCAAACTGAAGAGTTCAAAGAAATTTAAAATGCAGATTATAGTAATAATCTAAATATCTTACAAAAACGAAGGTGTTGCCTTTGAAGGTTAGTTTTGGGATGAGAGGATTCCTTTGGAAGATACTAAACAAAAAGACCGTCTTTGGTATTTTTGTTACTTTTCGTTTCTGAGTTATGCTGTTGTTTCTATTACTCACAAACGTGTTTTTTTAAAATCTAATGTTACTTAATCTTCTGTCTAGTCACTAATCCAGGTAAACATTTGCAGAAATTGTTATATGGTATAACGAGATTAGGGAAATGAGTAGGCTTAAGGAATACATTCAAGTATCAAGAAATACGAATAACTCGGAAATAGTTAATTCCACAAAAATGTATTTCATATAAATTGGATTGTAATAAAATTTGCATTTGTGTGTAGTAATATTTTGTCTAACTCTTAACAGTTTTCAGCTATGCAAAACTTGTTCATAATAAGGAACTGTTATCAGAAAATTCAAGACGTACACTAAATGTTTTAGTAATGTACCTTAAATATGGCGTATTTTAGAGGCATTTTTGAGATAATTAGCTATATGAAAAATGGTCTAGATAAAGGTTAACGCGTGTGGTTGAATTTTCTTAAAAGTGTTGAATGCTGAACATAAATTCTAAGTTTAGCACATATCAAATTTTACATTTTTGAGTTACGATATCCATAGAAGCACGTGCTTAGAGGTTTTTTTTTCCCCCTAAAGGTTTTATGGGTTCAGGGGGGACTCATAAACAAATTTCGGTGAAATTTCGACATCAAATTTTTGGATGAAATACAATACTTCCCCTACTTACTGTACTTATGTACTGTTTCTTTCGTGATAATGTGGCTGTAAGGAGTGTGTTGTCAGCAACTTCTGAGACTACTTTCAAAATAACAGCAAGGCTATTTATTTCTTACAAAACATCTGCGATCTTGTGCGAGCGTTGCTGATATACTAACATAGCGCGATTTTGGAAATTAAATTGTTCTTCCACAGCAGCCGTGTGTAGCCCAAATTTTGGAGAGCTGGAGTGAGACTGAAAAATTCAATACCATGGTAGCTCAGTGGTTATGGCAACCGGACGGAGACCGGGAGATCCGTGTTCAAATCCTGGCTATGGCATTACATTTTTCAACTGTCCAACATTTGTGTGATATGGTTAATGTAGTTATTAGGTGTATTTTTCTTCATCGCAAACTGTCATCTACTGTCCCCCTTTCCTTCCAGAGAACGAAGCATCCTGCAGAGGTTTTTTCATCGGAGGCCTACATTAGTAAAGCAAAAATGCATGTAATTCCGGGATATCTAAATAGGCATCGAATATTTAAGTATAATACAATATGTCCTCTGCATACTATAAATAGGCACCAGAGCAAATAACAATAGGTTGTGTAATTGTTGAGAAGTTCCGTCATGAATAAATTCGATGCCGTATTACCAGAAACGTCGCCAAAGAGGAAGAGGATATGATAAAAGGTATCGTGCTGATAAAATGCTAGACAGGAAGTGATATACAAGTGGCTGCAAAAGTATTTTTGGAAATGTGCAAAGGTAAATACATTCAACGTTATTACTCTACTGTTTTCCTTTGTAAAAATTGACTGTGATTTCTTCTCCAATTGCATTTCTGGTATTCGTGGGTGGTGCTGCGTGTCCCCTGAATACTCTGTGCATATGCCTTTGTATTTAGCTTGTTATCCTACGAGAGCCTACTTCAGTCCTAAAATTTCATATTGACTTATATTAAATAAAAGCATATAATTATATTTTACATTTAAATAAAGAAGTTGCATCTAATATAACTCGCTATATAAAGTGTTATATCACAGCTACCTCATAATGAAAAAGCGTTGCTGGCCTGTGTAGCTCAGTACTGTTATCTGTTTAAATTTTCCTGTCAGTAAGGTGTTTCTGCAACACAGTAATTTATATTTTAACATATTTTGAAGTGTCATTGTTGTTTCAACGTTTCCATCTTAGTTTTTCGTTCGTGTTAATAAAATACTTAGACTTGCTTTTTAGCTTTAGCTTTGGTGGACAAACCGTGGTATTAATATTGAAACCCATTTGTCGCAAATATTTCTGTGTAAGGAAAACAGAGAATCATATAAAAATTATGTTTTCATGTGAATACACACCGGATTTCTATATAATTGTCAGAAACAAGGAAATTAATTAGTTTGATAATGGAACTAAATGTGTGTTATTTATTATTATTATTTAAATCTAAGTTTTATTTTGCTGAAAAGTGACTGGAAATAATTTAAAAATATGTGTTATCACTTACCTTTGCTCCCCCATCTGGATACCAGTTTTCAGCCATGGTTTCTTTGCACACTAAAATACTCGTTTATATCAATTTCATGCAGGTATTACTTATCTTTGGGAAATTCGTTAGTAATTATACTAGGTGGAAGGGATTCTTATTGACTTTCTCCGAATTTAGGTGGGAAAAATGTATCTATGTAGAGAACAAGAACGAACATCAGCAAAACCCGGTGGCTGGTAGAGCGAGATACGTTCCTTAATAAGAATATGCATGAATTCTAAGTGATTCAATATACAATGCATTTTCAAATTTACAGAAAACGATACTGCATTCTGATATTATGTAAGTTCTTATGAAGGCAAGTCTGTAGGAGCCGCTGCCGACGTAAGCGACGGAATTGCGACTTCATCGTCTATTACTACGTGGATTAAAGCTTTATTTTCTTACGCATATACATTCCCCTCAAATGACCGATGAAAATGCTGAAAAGACACAATCGGATCACCTTTCCATGAATATATGCATCATTGGTAGCATTGTTTTTCAGAAATAACGGCTGTTTTGTGTTTGTGAAAACTCGTGAATGAAAAGTATATTGTGACGTAGCATATCCTGATTATGCACGTTAGCTAACTTGTAACTAATCTTATGTTTAAACCCTAAGATGTGTTGTTGATTAGTTACGATTAATCCTCTTACTGAGTGGACCCAAAATGGGACACAAAGTATATAGCAAAACTCGCTAAAATATGCAATATGTATGGAATATTTTTTCCAGAATTATATAGAAGATACATAAAAGATTTTATGTACCTAAGCCTGGGAACAGACTGGTCACTTAGGGTATATTTGGATAATAACTACGGGAAATTAAGCCAAAGATGGTAATTCCCGCTACAGAAGTTCATAAGGGAGGGTCTGATGGGTTTCACTTAGGGGAGAAACGAGTCCGTGACGAATGTGGGGTAACTCTAGGCTCCATGGATTCCGGGCTCATTTGAGCATCATTTCACCCATTCCATTCATCGTCCGATATGGCTTAACGTTGGAGGACGTAAATTACCAAAAAAAAAAAAAAAAAAAAAAAAAAAAGAGTTCGTTGGCGCCACTGCCGTACTTTGAACTGGAATTGCCCCGTTGCGTTCTGCAATTATTTTAAGGGATGTCGGCTTACGCCAAAGACAGACACTTGGGCCATCTGGTGTGTGTGTGTGCGCGCATATGTATATAAAATGAATTATGCTTGTCTTTCGTTATAAACGGTGATCAAAATTATGCCAATCTTTATTTAAGCTTGCGAACACACGACGAATTTCTGTAGTTGAATAGAGAATAGTTTACATATACTTATATTAATTTCCAAATTTCAATATCCTTTAGGTATGTACGAGGGCTGTTCAATAAAGAATGATCATAATTTTTACGGTCATAATTTTTCGCACTGAACTTCAATCTTATTATGTTCTGTTAGCTTAATGTGAAACACACACGGCGTAGTAGTTTCATTGTTGGTACTCATGGTTCCCACCTGTGAGAACCAGGCAACTTCAGACATGTTCAGTATCGCCTACCGCTGCAATGGAGGTAACATGCAGTTAAAGTTGATGTTAGAGGAAGATCCGGAGTTTCTTTCAAACGTAATTACTGCTGATGAAATTTGGCTACACCATTTTGATCCTGAGAGCAAACAGCAAAGCTCAGTGTGGAGATCTCCATCATCACCAGCCCCCCCCAAAAGCAAAAGTGGTTGCTTCTGCTGGGAAAGTTATGGTCATCTCATTCTTTGATATTCATGGAATGGTTTATCAGCATGTTGTACCTGCACACAGATCAGTAACTGGACAATACTACAGGGATGTCCTGAAAACATTGCAAGTTTATATCAGGCGCAAAAGACCACATTTCCGTGAAGCAGGCTGGATGCTGCACCACGATAGTAATGCGCGGCTGCGTATTGCCAATGTTGTTGCTGCATATCTTGCAAAAATCAACGTGAAGTGCATCCCTCACCCTCCCTATAGTCCGGATTTAGCCTCATGTGTCTTCTATTTTCTAACTTGAAGAAACGCTTTCGTGGTAGGCATTATCCATCATCAGAAGCCGTGGTGAAGGCTGCGGAGGCGATTTTGAAGGATCTCTCAAAAATGGTTGCAGCATGTCTTTGAAGACTGGCAGAAACGCTGGAACAAGTGCATCTCATTCAGGGGAGACTGTTTTGAGAAGGATCATGAAGGATCATGAGGATGAGTAAAGGTACGTTGTCAAAAAAATGTTGTGATCATTCTTTATTGAACAGCCCTCGTCAAAACGTGCGGCGTAGTTTGAAGCTGTTTAGCAAAGTGGAGATGTCCTGTGGGATTCCATGTTGTTTTCTGTTTCTTTCGTATTTATTGCATTCTTCATGAAGGTGATAGCAGTTGGATCTACATCATCTGAAGCTAATTATTAGGATGGATTTAAATCCTTTAAACCAAAAAAAATGAATCACTACGTGACGAGCCTGAAAATGACAATACTGGAAACTTTGAATATCATGAATATGAAAATGACCTCGCATCATGCAAAAGCTCGTCGTGGGCCAGATAATATCCACTATGATAAGCTGAAACAACTACCCATTGAAGGACATATATATCTTCTTGAAGTATTAAATCATATCTGGTCTTATAGGCTATATCTCGATCTTTGGAGTTCTGCAGTAGTGATACCCATACCGAAACCTAACAAAGACCTCACCCTACCAAGCAACTACAGGCCAATATCTCTTATGTGTACAGTGTGCAAAGTTCTAGAAAAAATTATGAATGAAAGACTACGTTGGTTTATCGAAAACAGGAAACTTCTCTCTGAACCACAATATGGTTTCAGACAATTTCGTTCCTCTGCAGACTGTCTAATCACGATGAGTCTGAAATGAAAGAAGCCTTTCTCCATATTCAGCTATGCAATTTGTGTCAAACACTTATGTTTTTTTAGTGATATTTGGTTTCGAAATATTCCTTGAAGCCAGTTAACACTCTTCTGAAGTGTGAATGCTTCATCCATCGGTTTGGTTGCCGAGATCGTGAGTTGAAACCCTTCGGAGGACAGTGGATTTTTTTCTGCCGTAAGAATACTTAGCATGACTTCCTTTGGAGGGGAACTAAAGCTGGTGATTCCTTATCGTAGAGTTATTGCACGTAAAAGAAGCTCAAGCTCGATAAAGAGATCTCTGAGTAAAATTAAGCTGTCTTTCTCGTCCAGTATAGAACGAGGCGCTGAGAACCACAGCAGTTAAAGAGCGTCCATAAATAACAACTCAATTTCAATTTTACGCCACTTGGTGTACACATCTAACTAGAGTGCAACATGGCAGCTACACTGCAAGCCAGACAGTAAACAAAGACTCATCTGTGGGCACTTCATTACCAGATGGAGATAAAAGAGATTGCCTCTAAAACGACGAGATGAGGTCATAAAAAGCAACATCATAAGACGCGTAATGAGTGGCGATATTTATAATCTAGAAGGTAGAATTTGGAAGCGGACCAAAAACAGTATCATAATCTGCAGGTTATCGAAGCTGTAGTAAGAATGTGCAGATTGCAGTATACTTGAATTAACTTCACATTGTCAAAAGAAGCCGCCGTTTCAGGTTTCATTGCCAAGTTTCTTACCTTGTCCAGATGTTTTATGGCGCTGCTATTTCTAGGCATCTACTAAATCATTTAGAGAGCTACAGAACCGGAAAAAAGTAGCTCTGATAATTAAGTAAGAAGACAACTTCCCGCCCGCCCTCCAAATTTGTCCTTCAGAATTATATTTCTGCTCACATGGAAAGTTTTGTGCCATTTTCACGTGTGGATTTTGGCAACAGGTGTTACTTTGTTATGTGACTACCATTATTTATATCCAGTTCTTTCCTTCCGCTACAGCCTCCCAAATATATGATACTCCATCCAAGTAAAAAGTTAAGAAAAATATATATTATTACTTCCTGTATTTTTTCTGTGACCTAGTTACAGTAAAATACATTGTGCTTGGAACCTATACAGAAATAAACAATAGTAGGTGGATAAATTTATGTGAATAAAATTTAAATTAAGCTTTATTTAGGGAGGCTCTTTTAAGTATCTTGGTACTCAACGTTCCATCTTTGGACATGAAAACATCTTAATTTTTCTCTGGGCCTCTTCATTAGGCTTGAGATTCTTTTATGGTAGCAGTTCTTCCATAGATGCCTTGCATTTAAAGTAGCTTAGCTTAGAAGCGAGCCCCATGCAGCTCAGTGGTAATGGTAGAAGGTGTGATGTTAGTACGCTACTCTAAGGGGACTGGGGAACCTCTCGCCTGATTTGTAACGGTTATTTCATATTTTTTTCATATTGTGACTTTGTGGGTTCGTAGAATTAAAAGTCCAATTTTTCGAAATTCTAAATGTTCTTTATTTGCGTAGAAACATTCTGCGTAGCAGCAGAATTACATCACATATCACAATCTACAACACCAAGGTCGATGACAATAACAAACAGCTTACTCAATTTCTTCTGTTTACAACACTCTTGTTACATGTCTTTACAACAACAACTCTTGTTTCACAACTTGCAACTGGAATCTTGGCGAGTCGTCGCCTCTTTATATACCTCACTGATAATTTCTAGATTATTCGAAAATAAACCAGAACCCGAACAGTCTCTATCAGTCGAGAAGTAACTAGAAATTTCCATTTATGTCAGTTTGTTTGTTTCGGCAGACCTTTATCTGCATGTTATCTTTGTCTGCCGGCTCTTGGTTTTCACACTGCCCATCTATCAGTTCCTTTTGTGTAAACAAGCCGCGCGATCGTAGATACGGGTTTGCGACAATATATTTGGGAATTTGTTCTGCATTGTTCTAGGAAAAGTTAATTTCATAAAATAGAATGTAAAACTGGGTAGGCCAAAGAATAATATAACTTACGTAATAGTGTTCCCATTGGTAATAATAATAATAATAATAATAATAATAATAATAATAATAATAATAATAATAATAATAATAATGATGATGATGATGATGATGATGATGATGATGATGATGATGATGATGATGATGATGATGATGATGATAATAATAATAATAATAATAATAATAATAATAATAATAATAATAATAATAATAATAATAATAATAATAATAATAATAATAATAATAATAATAATGTGATTACGTAATGTGACGTGGACCAATAGGATAAAAGTAATTTAGATTTTCTAGAAACCACGTGCGCAGATATTCGAGAATATGTAGATAATTTGGCTTCATTCTGCACAAGATCATCGCTGTGAAAATACGTGTTATGTGATGTCGATGTGTAAGTCTGCTGAAACTAAAAGTGCCACGATGCAGTGTTAATCATTTTATAAAAGGACATAATCTACAAAGTTTAACATTTTGATAAGATATATTAATGATTTTTGTAGAATAAATTCCAAGATATTTAAAGAAGAGAAAAGTTGTTATTTTCTTACATAACAGCCTAAAAAGTATTCTCACTCCGATACTATGGCCAGAGATAAGACTCATTGCTCCAGAGCGCCGAGGCATACATCTACTAGAATTCTTCAAGATCGACACAAAAGGTGAGAGTAATCATCTATTATCTTCACGCCATTTGCACAAATTATTCTGTTGCAGCTTTGCTTGTGTACGAAAGAATGCAAGCATTGTCACACGTCACCAGCTTATCCTCCTTAACCGCCTTTCGCGCATCCCGCAACCATCCAGAGCTTGGTCCCGTACAGTACTTAACTCGTTTGTAACAACACACTTTCTCGCATACAGTTTGCACTGGACGGCTCGCATACTGGAATCATCGCCATTGTCAGGAACTTTACGGAAGTACGGCTACTCTACGTGTTCGTAAATCCACGACACGAAACTTTACTTCCCTCCCGAAAGAAGCCATTCTAACGATTTTTACGATCAAAAAAATTCAGCGATGTATATAACGGCTATGTGTTGCGGATTTTCATTGTTTGACAGTGATTGTTTTTCTAACATTTCAGTGGCACGGAGAAAGATAAGTGTTACATTCGCATGGCTTTCTCTACCCACTGTGGTGTTATTTATATAAATTATTCTAATGCTTATTTTATCTCATGCAACTCTTGCAATCGAGACAAACCATTTGTATAAATAGTTTCACTACATATATACTTATGTAACTTAAAACGTCACTTATAAGAAATGATGATGACTTTCTTACAAAATTTTCTTCCGATTTTCTTCCTGATAAACTCATAAACTATGCTTTAAAATTACTAAATTTGCAAGGTAAAGCTATAAAATCTACATTAGAGACTGAAATTAATGGATTTCTTCCTTTTCTAGATCTAAATATAATAAGAAATAATCATAAATTAAACTTTGGTATTTATAGGAAGTCTACTCATATTGATAATTACATAAAAAAACAAAAGTTTTAACCCTTTTGCTGTTTTGAATAGTTTGTTTTATAGATTAATAAATATACCCCTGAATAAAGATGAATTTAATAAAGAATATAAACATAGTATTAATACTGCTTTAATTAATGGTTTTAATATATACTTTATACATGAAAAATTAAAAAATTCAAATATCAAAAATTGTTAATGATATTTGTACCCTTAAAAAATAAAAGACGATTATAATTTTAAAAATATGTACATACCATCCTTGGGTTAATAAACATTTTCAATTTTTTTTTTTTTTTTTTTTAAAGAATTTGGTATAACTTTAGTTCCTCAAAATAAATACAGCATTAAAATTTATTGCATTTCTCTAAAAAAGATAAAATTCCTAATAATAAAAAATCTGGTATTTATCAGTTTAATTGTTTCGATTGTGATAAAGTTTACATTGGAAGGACAAAACGTAATTTGGAAACCAGAACGAAAGAACATTTTCGTAACATTAAGTATAAACAGACTAATAAATCGGTCGTTCTGGATTATTTTTGGCCATTTAACCATGAAATAAATCCAGAAGTTTAATTATTAAAACAATTAAATGGTCTGATAGATTTAATGGTTTGGGAAAGTATATTTATTTTAAAAAAAACAAACATCGCGTAATGAATTTTGAAATACCGGCAGTCGATTCTGTTTTTAAATTTGTTTCATTTTCAGATTTTGGTCTAGCGTTCGTAACGATGACAACAGCTTTGTTTCGGGTGAAGATATGTAAAAGTTTACATGCAATCGCGATTCCGGACAATTTATAAGAAAATCATCATTTCGTATAAGATAAGTGAAGTTTTAAGTTGCAAATTGTTGTATTTGTATATATTTGTTTGCTTCGCTGTTAATGGCTTCATATTTTACGTATTTATTAGTTTCATTACATGTTTCAGTTTAGTTACAAGACTCTAATAGAGGTTACCAAATCGCTGGGTAGATAATTTAAATACTGGATCACTATATGCTAGTTTAGAAATCTCATACTTTTTGTGGTTGTCATACTTATCAGTCATGGCTTTCTTCTGTGTTATTATTGTTAAAAACTAACATTTCTGAAAAGGGAAAGTGTACTTTAAGGTGGAGAGTTCTTGAAATTAAGTCAGTTATGTTGGCATGTTGGCCATGGTAGCTCAATGGTTAAGAGCAACCGAATGGAGACCGGGAGATCCGTGATTCAAACCCCGGCTATGGCATTGAATATTTCTTCCTGACTCTACCTGTCATATCTTCGCCTACTCACGGCTAGTTTGGAAGAAAGTTTAATTTTCATTAATTAACCTAATAGTGGTTTAACTATAAAGCCTTTGACTTAAGTACTTACGGTATATTAAGTCGCCACAAGCGAAGTGTATTTCATTGTATATATGAGAACTCCGGGAAATATACGAGTCAGTTGGAGAATTTAATATCATGCTGGCATATTGGCCATAGTAGCTCAATCGTTAAGAGCAAACGGACGGAGACCGGGACATCCGTGGTTCACAGCGCGGCTGTGGCATTGAATTGTTCTATCTGGCTCTTAACTATCCAAATCTTCGTCTGCACACGGCCATTGTAGAAGAACGATTAATTTCGAAGTTTGGTATTTATCGGACGTTTCATTTTGGATTATTCTGTTCTCAAATGCAGCACGCACACACACATACACTTTTTTGTTTTATAAAATGCTTTTATTTATTTAGGGGACTCACCAATATCTCCTGTGACGTTTTGACATAGAACTGTTGGGCAGAACACAATATTTCCTCACATTTAAGTATTCAGTAGAAAAGTAAGAAAGAAGCATTCAATTGCGCGTTACGATGTTGTGGGAATGGGAACATTTGTCAGCCATTTCGGTTGTATAAATGGAACAATTCGGGTAGTGTTGGCGAGTATTTAGTACGTACTTAACATTCCGTCCATGTTCTTACCTTATTTATGAAACAGAGGCAAGCTGGAGAATAGAACATCCACGTTACGATAAGAAGGGAAAACTTGAAAGCGCTCTTTTGGGAGAAGTGTTATCATTAGGATTCAGATGGCGTGTTGAACATCCTCCCGCTATCTCACGAAATTTCCGTGACCTCACAAAACTGTTTTGTTTTGTTAGGACGTAAAGTTTGTTTCATACTGGAGCTGTTGTGGGAGTGGGGATGTATGTGGTGTTAACGGAGCACTGAGTCTTGCACCAACTAAATTACATATTCATTGGTATAATATGCATATGTTTGATTAGTTGCTGTTTTAATGATAACTTTTTTCAGAGGACCCACAAACGAAAGTACTAAATTCCAGAGTTTTCGGTAATTAATCGAGATATAATACATTTATCTGATGTCTTTAAAGGTGTTTAAATTCAGTTTAACATTTGAAAATAGGAAAAGATACATTTCAAATATAGTGATGTATTTTTAATTTCTGTGCTACGTACATGAATCTTTAGAAATCTCCGTGTGTTGCTAGAGAGAGAGTATAAGAGTGTACGATAACTTTAACATCAGAAATCGCTTAAATACGAAACTTGATTTTTAAATTAAGGACCTTTCATGGATGCAACACAAAAATTTGAAAGATATTCCTCACCTCATACTACCTTTTACATGTAACAATTCGTGTCTGAAATTGTTTGTTCTCAAAAATGGGTCTTAAAGATTTTGATTAATGTACCATTTATTTAAGCTATTTTCATGACAAAATGTATATCTTGAATTATCTGGAATTACCTTTAAACTTCTCTTCATTCCCAATGACCTATATAATAAGCAAACTGTAAGAAATAAGGGAAAAATGTTAGTGCTAAAAATTTATAAATTTCGTTTAAGCCTCCAATTTATCTCCAATATTTTCTTGGATTTAACCATTTCATCAATTTTTCTGTTACTTGTGTGTATTTGATGTTCCTTATACTTGTATCTACTGTAATCGTCATTCTTTTTTCTATCCTTTGTTTCTTTGACTTTGTTTTCATGACAGAAGACTGGCTATAGCTTTAGTTTACTATATTCTTTATGTACATAAAATGAAATTGTGTGCAGCTGAGTAACGAAGGTTTGCTTACATTAAAAAGAAGTGGATGGAATAATAAACGTTTGTAAGGATATGTTGTAGAAGACAGACTACGTTGTAGAGAGTCGTGGGTAAAGGCCGGAGGGGTGCGTGTTTTTCCATAGTTATACTGCACATGGACTGCACTGTTATCCCTCGCGCATGTAAACAACAAAACCGTCGCGTTCACTACATCTTGATCTTGCGTCTGCATATACGTGCAGAGCAATGCTTCACTAGTTCGAGAGTACTGCGTTACGTTATTTTGGACGTTTGCTTCCAGTAGCAGTTTGCGCATTTGATGGTTGTGTTGTACATATGACGTCATTTATACTCTGCGTCCAGCTAACTTGTATCGCACGCGAGCGCTAATCTCTCTGGCCTTTAGTCATGTGCAGGTATTGAATGCCTTACACCTTTAAAGGGATATGAAATTTACGACTCTAGCAGTATATAACTGCTGACGTCAGTCCCGGGGGACAACATGCAGGGATAGTCCGGTTCACAACGCGTAGCTTTAGTTTCATTACAACTACTGCTCCCCACGCAGGTAGATCTGTCATCTAGGGAGTGCAAGGTGTTTTACATATTGTGTTAATATTACTTTCACAAAAATTAATGGGCAATCTCCATTTTATAAATCAAAAGTTTTGGGTATTATCAACAGCCATTAAACAGCTTGAAGAATGTCGAGCTATCTAAAAAGAGTCGAGGAAGTGTCTGCAAAAATTAACAATATACAGAACGCACCACCTACTAAACAAACAAAAAGTAAATTGTCCAGTATTCTACACAAAAGTAGTGGATTTTCAGTGTTGCGTAATATGAGAAATAAACTAACTCTCGGACAAACACATGAAAATGATAGTCAACATGAAAATTCAATGCCATGACTGGGATCTGAACCACGGATCTCCTGGTTTCCGTCCAATCACTCTTCCCATTGAGCTACCATGGCCTACGTGCCATCTTGACATTATAAGTTAATTGGAGAATTTGTCAGGACGGCACGTTGGCCATGGTAACTCAATGGGAAGAGCGACTGGACGGAAACCAGGAGATCCGTGGTTCAAATCCCGGTCGTGGCATTGAATTTTTCATGTTGACTATCAGAAACCTTAGCCTATATATGGCTAATGTGAAAAAATGATTAATTTCCATCAACTAACTTAAATACTGAAAATGATTTGTACTACTCATATGCACCATTAAGGTCATGTAACGTTGAACGTACTTTCTCCCAATATTTTTATATTGGTTCAATGACAGGCGCAAAAAATTCACATTCGACAATTTACGATAGTACTGGGTTGTTCACTGTAATTCCCGCATCGAATGCAATGAGGAGGATGGCATATTGTAACGTAGGTTACATTTTGTATCCGTAACGGAGTGTAGACACACAGCGCATCGGTATACATATTCACATCGGACGTTTGTTGATGTCACGCTTGACCTTGTATAGAACCTGTGTCTTATATTGATTGCTAAGGTGTATGCGATCCGATGTCTGGTCATGTGTATGCAGAATATATAAGATCCATTCTTCGAATTTAAGCATTACTTGTTATGCATTGTACAGTCACTTGAAGGGGAAAAAACCATTAGCATTTAAACAAAATAGCAAAAATTAAATTAATTCATTGTAGTGACATACGATAACGTGAACGTTTGTTCGATACGGGCTAAACATACGATAGTTGTGACTACAGCAAAATGAAGCGAATCTACCGTTACTATGTGCTATAGTTGGATGACATAACCAAATCTGACTTTTTGTGTATATCTGTGTGGTCTATATCCTTTGAAGTCAAACAAGGTTTGCCAAACTGCAGCCGGGGAGTAGGGTCGAATTCGACACACGAGCTGCCTAAGATGTACAAATACAAAACACTGTGCATAGTAATATAGCAGTATTAGACCAAATTGTGAAGGATTTAAGTGTGTGCATGCGTGTGTGTGTGCGTGCGTGCGTGACAGCAAAGTGACACCGAGGGAATATATAATCCTTAAAGCTTATATTGGGACTAGTCAGAAGTTTGATGCCACAGCTTTGAAACTCTTAGTTGTGGTGCTATGTAGCAGTAAAGATTCTACAATTTTGAAATTGTGTAGCACAGGAACTAGTGTCTGATGACGACACTCTCACCTAGAAGGGTGTTCTTTGGCAAGCATGCGACATGTAAATAAAACGGCTTCTCCTTATTTCTTATAAGGAAACCTGCCCTACCTTTCAGGTAAAGGGGCTAAAGGACACTTACTACTGAAAAGACTAGGTACTTATGATAGAGCAATTTCGAGATTGCTCTTGAATACACCATTTAAGTCTTTGTTTATAAACGGGAGACTGACTGGACACTTTAAGTTGGCATTTCCATAAATATCAAGCGAAATTCCTCGCTTGCTTCTAGCGTGAAATTTATTTTATTTATCACTTATGAAATTATATAAAGAATGTTATTAATTTAACTTCACGTCATGTTATTATCCTAATAGTAAAGTCTCAACAACTTTAATGTACAAATGTTTCATTTAGTATTGCGATTTTAGTTAATTGATGGAAATTAATCATTTCTCCACACTAGCCGTACACAGGCTAAGATCTTTGATGGATAGAGTCAACATGAAAAATTCAATGCCATGGCCGGGATTTGAACCACGGATCTCCTGGTTTCCGTCCAGTCGCCCTTAACCTTTGAGCTACCATGGCCAACGTGCCTTCCTGACATTAAATTCTCCATCTGACTCATATATTTCCCCGGTAGACCACTAGGGGCTCTCGCATCCGAGATACACCGTTTGTGGCGACTTACTATTGTAAGTACTTGAGTACCAGGCTTCATCATTTAACTTTTATTATTTTAGTTAATTGATGGAAATTAATCATTTCTCCACACTAGCCGTACACAGGCTAAGATCTTTGATGGATAGAGTCAACCTGAAAAATTCAATGCCATGGCCCCTAGTGGTCTACCGGGGAAATATATGAGTCAAATGGAGAATTTAATGTCAGGAAGGCACGTTGGCCATGGTAGCTCAAAGGTTAAGAGCGACTGGACGGAAACCAGGAGATCCGTGGTTCAAATCCCGGCCATGGCATTGAATTTTTCATGTTGACTCTATCCATTAGTATTGCGAGTTAGTAAAATGAAGTTATTGTCTAACCGCAGGGATTTATTTTGTTCACGTTTGGTAATTTTCTGATAATATTCTTGCCCCTGTTGTCTCAATTCCTTGTGCCCATTAAAAATCTCTGATTGCCTCTAGCGACCTACATTTGTATTCCAGGTTATTTTTCTAGGAATTTCGTTTCATTCGTAGTCCGCTATGATGATATGTTTGAAGAAGGAATAGATAACTAAGTACATGGTTTCTTTAGCGGGATTTCCCAAGAGAGGAATCCCTTTATATTTGGCAACCGCACTGTGTGTGTGTGTGTGTGTGTGTGTGTGTGTGTGTGTGTGTGTGTGTGTGTGTGTGTGTGTGTGTGTGTGTGTGTGTGTGTGTGAGCGCGCGCGCGTCCAAGCTGTTAAGGATCTACACCGAAATAATTTCAGCGATTGCAGATATCATTAATATAAGCAAATTGAGATAGGTAAAGCATGGTGTGTGGCTAAACATAACACAGTTAATTGTGTTAAAACTAATTGGCATTAGATGCGATGTTAGTGTTTAAACAAGGTGGACAAAATTATTGGATTAGAATGTCTTGAAAACTGCTTCCCGAGTATTGAAGTATCCATTGTAGTTATTGGAGTTCTCAAGATTTAATGCTTGAAAGATCTCTCAAATCTCGAACTAATCACACGCCAGTGCGACACTGAACAGCGATTAACTGCTTTCTTGCATCATGTAGCCTGCTCTAGTAATGTTTCTGTAATTGTTCTGGTGGCCCAATACCTAACGCCGAAAACTGGTGTTCCAAAGGTAATCTTTGATAGAGTTTAAGACCCTATTTTACTACTTGTGGCACTCCAGGCGGTGTTACTGATACATGAAGTGAAGATGGAGCACCCGTGGAATGAGATAGCGGGAAAACCGGAGTACCCAGAGGAAACCCGCCCATACGCCTCTTTGTTCACTGCAAATCTTACATACGGTCGCCTGGGATCGAACCGGAGATGCTTTGGTTCTAAGTACTCGGCCACGGCGCGGCCCCCCATAGTTTTGGTTTCTGTCATGTAGTTAATTGCTTTCTTCGTCTTTTTAATACGTAAATTCTAATAGGATTTTAGTACATTTATTCAAGAATTAAAAGCTCAGACAATATATATATATATATAAATAAAACAATCGAACAAACAACAAAACAAAAAGACAAGAAAGCGAAGGAGGCTTTTACTCGTTTACCTTCCAGTGTCATAACCATGGCGTCAGGAGGAGTGCTCCGACACGTCTCTTCATTTTCGTGTGTTGTGCACACAAGTGGCATCATAATTAACAGTGACATGCTTATAGCGTATCTCCGACATTTTTACCAAGAAGCCATAAGTCTCCTATCTCAAATTAGTGGTTTAACACATTGTAACGACCATGGTAAGAATCGAACCTCCACCGGCTAGATTACGATATTTGACAAAAAGTGTTGAAAGTAGTTAAAGCCTGGAATTCGGAGTAATAGAACGTTAACGTTTCAAGAATAAGGTATTTAAGCTGGCCAGTGTAGGTCAACGAGGCAGTTGTCGCAGTTAATATGCAGATGATCGGGAGTCTACAGTGAGTTAATAAGTGTCCGTGGTCAAGCTGTCATACAAGCCGTTACACACGTCATTGGAAGGCTTGAATCAGCACCTCTGTGTCTACTATGACTTTCAAGGTAAGTTTAGGGGTATTCCATTAGGCCAAGGCTGCCCTTGAACGTTGTGTATTTATTCAATTAATAAACCTGTCTCATATATTAATGTGGGATTAATAAACCTTTTTCGCCCAAATGGCGGTTCCGTTCCGTACCCTCTCTGAGTAGTATACCTCTGTAAGCTACACCCCCTAGTATCGAACTTCTTTCCGGGATTCGCTACAAAGTGGTGGAGGCGCCGGGTACTTTAAAAATATTTCGGTGTAGTTCATTAACATCCTGTAGAGGGTGTGTGTATGTGTGTATACGTGTGTGGGCGTGCGTTAATATAACGCAATGCCTTACGTCAGTGTCTGTATCAACTTTTGTCTGTGAAGGCATTTTCAAAAAGGAAACATGTTATGTATAGACCTGTTATTCCACTTTGATGATAAATAGCACAAATTACTATCAAGAATATCTGTAATTATGGCACAGTGAAATCAGGTTTATTCTTCTCATTGAGCATGAACTGCTGTTACAAGTATTTATATGCAGACCTACATTAAAGTGCTCCTCTTATGAAAGGTTTGGCAATCCTTGGTCCAAAGCATGCACCACATATTCTTTAAATCCTTTTCCCTTTTGCTGTCTTGCCAATGTGGCCAGAATTGTTATTTCCAGAGAACTTAGGATTGTCCACAAAATTGATGTTCAGTGGAGAAAACTCGCTATAACTGACATTTTCCACGAAATAAGCAATATGTCTGAATCTGATGACTTCTGAAGTGCTATTAAATACAATTGAGCTAGCACTAATAGTGGTTTTTGTGGCACATAGTTACGGTTTTGTGGACGGATATTTTCTCTCTATCTCTCTAAAGGGAGTTGAGCAAAACTAAAACACGTATTAGCCGGTCTGGGGATACAGTAAATTGGCTCATTTTGCCGCTTCATTTGTGGAAGAATGTGGTGGGTTTGTTCAGAGCAAAAATGAGACCAAGAATCACTTGTGTTTTTCCTGGCTCTAGTCATTGATATTGAAAATTCTATAAACTTGTGATTGTGCACACACATGGTTCTCTGTACCTCCTGCTGCACAAATTGTTCTTAACGTCTCTTCGTCTATCTAGTTCATAAACGTATGAAGAAATGGTTTTATTATATATATAGGCACAATGGGAATAGAACACAACATAGATGTTTTAAAAAGTGGTCCCTATTTGATGGCTTTAAAGTTCAGTTCTCTTTTTAACCAAGGCATAAAACGAATCCCTCCCTATTTCAGAGAAGTTTTTTAAGTACTGCAGAATTAAAAAAAGAGATTATCTCGAAAATGGCTATCTTCAAAGTTAAATTTATTTTACTGAAATTGTATGCTTTAAAGGGACCTACCTTATTTGTCTAATATGATTTTGTGTATCTTTTACGGTTTACCGCTTTTGGTAAATCATCCAGAATGAAGAGAACTTCAGAAAGTATTCCCGGTAAATTAAAATATACATTCAATTTGCCATAAAATTGTAATTTGCCTATTTTATTTGTCTTTTGCCTATTTTTGTCTATGCTATTTTAACCTTTCGAGCTACTTTTAGAGAATAAATATTTTCAAAAAGTTTTCCGTATAGTTGTAGATGGGTGGGTTTTCTGTATAATTTCGGTGTCTGATTCTTGGAGGACCTCGGACTTATGGGGGTGGGTTCATAATTCCCGGGCCTCACATAATGATGGCGCCACTGGACCAGTTTGACGGATAGCATCATGTAGTTTAACTCTAGACTAGCTTGTATTCACAGTTACAGATCAATAGCTCGTTTAGTTTTGAATGACAGCATTTTAAATAAGACAAATGTCGAAGTTTCATGAGAATGGAGGTTTCGGAAAAAGGAACAGTGATTAAATACTTTCATTTGAAAGGCTTAACGCCTGCAAAAATCAAGGAGGAAATGGACAGTACACTGAAAGATTCTGCCCTTTCATATACAATGATTAAAAGATGAATTGCACAGTTTAAAACGGGACTTACGAGCATTAGTGATGAGCCTCGCTCTGGAGTCCTGTGGAAGTCACAACTCTAGAGATCATTGAAACAATTCAACGTTTTAAAGTTTTTTTTTTTTTTTTTCAGTTAGCAGAGGTTGTAAACATATCAGAGGAACGTGCAGGTGATGCTTTTTAGTAATGCTTTGGGCTTTCACAAGGTCTATGCAGATGGGTGTCGCGTTTGTTGACATCTGGTCAAAAGTTGCAAAGCAAAACTGCTTCTGTTAAGAATTTGGACCTCTACGGAAAACCTAGTGCATTTTTGAGACGTCTTATTACAATAGATGAAACTTGGATACATCACTATACTCCACAAAGTCAAAACAGTAGATTGCACCAGATAAACCAACTCCAAAAAAGTTAATCAATTTTGTCAGCTCACAAGGTTATGCGCAGGGAATTATTTTTATTAATTACTTGGAAGAAGGTAAAACTATCACTGGTGACTACTACGCAAGCTTACTGCAACGTTTGAGTGATGATTTGAAAATAAAAAAAACCTCTATGTACGCCATATAATTTCAGAATGTCTGCATAACGAGAACAATGTAACCTTCCAGATTTTCAAGAAGCCCTCAGTAATCCATTACACAGTACCTACAGCAGTATTTAAATTTCTAAAATTAATTTATACAATGAAATATAATATACATTTTGTAACTAAGTGTTAAACTTGTTATAATTATACTAAGTAAATACCATTATAGTCGCGATACTGGAACGCTTACCATGAATTTGTCTTTGGTAATAGATACCTCTCATTCAGCTCACTGATTACTCCACGTGGAGTGAACACATATCTGTCATTCGTGATTTCTGCGAATTCCATTGGCTGAATTGATACGTTCATTGGTGCTTAGCACACGACAGGGAGGCCCGTCAGTACCCCTGTCACTCTTAATAATCAGCGCTTTATCTGAGAGCTATCTATTATCAAAGATAAATCCATGGTAACCGTTCCAGCAGCGGGATTTTACCAACATATCGCGATATGACTGTATGTAGGTTAAAGCGGCATTAAATAAATTTAATAATAAAAAAAACTCATTTGGCAAAGGAAAAAGAAATCTTGTTTCTTCACGACAATATTCCGGCCCTTGTTCAGTGATTGCAATGGGGAAAAATGTGCGAATTAAAGTTCGAATTGTTGAACATCTATCCTATTCGCCAGATCTAGCACCCAGTGACTAGCACCTGTTTTCGAACCTCAAAAAATTTGTTGGAGGCCGAAGATTTCACAGCAACAATGAGGTCAACAGCTATTTTGAGGAGCATGATAAATCGCATGTAGATATAATTATAACACTATCACAAATGTATCAGCCTTTCTAGAGGTTAGGTATATTGAGAAATAAAGAAAAACAATTTATTTATTTATTTATTTATTTACTTACTTATTTATTTATTTATTCATATATACGTTTATGTATTTATGTTTTTTGTGAGGCCCGGGACTTATCAGCCGACCCTCGTATAATTTAGAGCATAAATAGTTTTTTTAATTCAACGTTAAGTCATATCGGACGTTGAATGAAGTGGGTGAAATGATGCTGAGATGATTCCGGGGTCCATGGAGCTCAGAGTTACCCGACATTCGTCTTCCAGGATAAGGGAAAACCCTAGGAAAAAACGTATCCAGGTAACTCACCCGGACCGAGATTCGAACTCGGGACCTCTTGAACGTGAGGCAGACACGCTGCCGTCTACGCTACCAAGGTGGGCATAAATAATTCTGATTGGCTGGTGCGATGTATTTATACTTAAAACTTGGTAACCCTGTGCAGGAGCGGGTAATTCCGCCTTATTTTAACTATGCGTACAGCTTAACCAGCAAGGCTAAATTCGCTTATTCGCTCTGAACAAAGTGTTTGTCCTGAATACAGTTTTGTTCTGATGTTACAACGCCCTAATAAATCTGTAGAGGACTCATTGATAAAACCGTTATAGCATGCAGAGAAATAATGATGCCAGTGCCAAGAAAACAAAGTTGGAGCCAAGTGCTTAACGAGTAACGCTTGCTGAATCACTGTTTCGCATTACGCAACAAAAAGGTGGTGCGCACATGAGTAGTAATTAAAAGTTATTAAAACTCCGTGGCTTAACATGCGTCAGAGCTAGTAATTACTGTCATGCAATTGCATGTATAATTATTCTTTTTTACTTCTGTAATTTGCTATAATAAATTGCCTGTTAACTAACACCACTTGCGAGATTTTCACCTCTCAAGACGCAAAAAGTAAACAAAGGGCTTCATGTATCGTATACATACTAGTTTTACTACAAAAATTGATTTTCCTATCCACAAACTGTTAATCGAGAGAGATTTTGCAGAAATAGTTCCATTACCTACGTATTTAATTTTACATATAAGAGGGGTAACTTAGGAGTCTGTAAGGATATCCAGTTTTGAATATAAACTTATTTTATAATTATTATGTGTTTCAAATGGGAAGGTGTTTGTCTTGAGCGCTACTAGGTGAGCATCCAATGGGAGTCCTGCGGTGTTGTCGTATTGCATTCCCCCTAAGTGGTGTGTGACGAGCGGAAAACTAATCAATCAGAAATTCAGATTTTTCAAAAACTGATTCATGAGGAAGGAGAGAGTAATGTATTTAACATAACCGTAAAAACCTCATATTTTTATTTCAGTTTTCCTAATACAAATATATAAGGTAGATCCCATTATAACAATGGATTGCGACGTAAGCACTGTAAAGAATATCTTTATTTGTTGGCATGTGTGCGAGAACGTATATTTGAAACTCAGAACTGAAGCGTATACATTTAAAATGAGGTGTTAAAAGAAATATGTACTTTGAATAATCCAAGGTGTTTGTTAAATTCGATGAGAGGAAACAATGCACTTCCTGCTGGTCTGTTAGAACGTGTCTGGTCACATTATATCTTTGTTTATGAATGGTTCGTAATCTCTATTTACTCTAGAGTTCAAAGCAACACTATTCATTTACTCTTCCATGAAAAAGTGTGTCAGCTGGATCAATGAGATGCGATCCACCTCCCCCCCCCCTACCTTACTACTGCTAGAACAATCCAATAGAGTTAATGTGGGCTCAAATTATTTGCAAACAAAAATAATATTTTTAAACTGACCGAGGTTGAACGACTCATTCACGAAGAAATTGACAAGGAACACAACAAGACTGGAAAACTGCGTGAGACATCAGATAAAATACAAGAATACGACTTTTGGAAATAAATAGTACGTAACGAGATTTTGAACCCTATCATAAATTTGTAGTACTCAGACGTTGAAGACAATAGCAATGATGAATTATCTCTTAACATAAGTAACATTCACAGCTCTACGGATGCACCACTGGTATTTTCATTGGATTAGAAAAATAAGTAATTCATAAACTATAATTAAATTTATATTAAACATTTAAAACATTTGTGTAATATACGAATATTCATGTTGCAATTGTGATTTCAACAACTGCATTATTATAACATTTTGGAAAATTCAGTTTGCGTTCCCTTACGTCTTGCGCCAAGAACACTCGCACTTGCGAGAGAGAGAGAGAGAGAGAGAGAGAGAGAGAGAGAGAGAGAGAGAGAGAGAGAGAGAGAGAGAGAGAGAGAGAGAGAGAGAGGGTGGGGAGAATATAAAGAGTGGAGATAACGAGGTGGCAACGGTGAAGGCTCTATCGCATCTGATTCGCTACAGGCGAGAATTCTTCCCATTTGAAATACATAATAGAGTAACATTGCAACTAAGGTTTTTAAAACAGTAAAGCGAAATCGGCTTCTATCACGTGATTTGCTCAACGTTCTGATGTATGTGATTGGCTAAAATTGAATATGAATTGATTCCTATTGGATGGAACGAAGTAGCTATCACAGTCTTCATTGGCTGGAGTAGAGTTCATTGCCATTCCACTATTAGACTTGACTGTCTTTTCAGCACGGTCCTTCTATAACCGTGAGCAAAGATCATACACATTAGGTACATGGCAGAGGAAGTATGCATTACATCCTGAAATTCGATAATGATGTTTTACGAAAATACATATTTTGGTACTCGCTGAGAAAGAAAGAAACCAGGAAAGAAGTTCTAGTCATGAAGAATTGCGCAAAAAGTCAGTCAGATAAGGGGATTCTATAGGCTACCAGTATTTACAGAAAATCCAAGGTATACATTTGATTAGCCGTAATATTTTAGTTAAAGCCATTTCTACCATCTTTTAGAAAAAACGAACATTTGTTCAATCAAATTGTGATTTTGGGTGGATAAATTTTCTTACATCTTCGTGTGTAGTAACTTTTAAAGATGCTGAATATAAATGCAAAATTTAGAGACCTTCCATTTTTGACGCTTCTCTCTCTCTCTCTCTCTCTCTCTCTCTCTCTCTCTCTCTCTCTCTCTCTCTCTCTCTCTCTCTCTCTCTCTCTCCTTCACGTACCAGCACACACAGATGCTGTATATTCATTCTGGAACCGCTTTTGTTCCTCAAGTGGGCCTCTGGATATCCACTTTTTGGATGGAATGTAATAAGTATTCTATAGTTTTATAGTGATTTCTATAGGCTTTGGACCGCGTGTATACATGGTTGGCGCGGAATAAAATTGAAATTGTCTTTTTATTTATAGATGCTCTTTAACTGCTGTAATTGTCAGCGTTCCATTCTATATTAGGTATGAAAGACTGCTTAACCTTGTTCAGAGGTCTCTTTATAAGGCTTTTACAAATCTACGATGCGAGATCACCGGCTTTATTCCCCATGTTAAGGATTTTTACGCTCGAAAAACATCCATCGCCCTTCACTAGATGAACCCGCGCCCGCCTCGGTAGCTTACTTGGTAGCATGTCTGGCTCACGTTCAAGAGGTTCCGAGTTCGAATCTCGGCCAGGGTGAGTTACCTGGATAAGGTTTTTTCCGGGGATTTTCCTTATCCTTCAAGATAAATGTCGGGTAACTAAGCTCCATGGACCCTGGACTCATTTGAGCATCATTTCACCCAATTCATTCACCGTCCTATATGACTTAACGTTGGAGGATGTAAATTACCACAAAAAATAGATGAACCCGCGGCTTCAGAAATCAGAGGTACAGCGCATAAAGTACGAATACCGTGCGGTCCATGTTTACGTATGTGTAAGTAGGTGCGAGAAAAAGTATATTGAGAATAACATAAGATGGATGAAAGAATCATGGTAATATGAGTACTGTAATGTATAGAGATATACGTACTGTCCACCTAACACTAGAAGGCAAGGCAGAGGAATGTTAAACATAATCACTTTGGCTGTCTGCAAGATGTTTATGTTCGCCGTTCGGATATGAATACATAATACCTATCAATGCACCTACTGAAACGATAATTAGATCTGGCAGCATGAGTGACTCTTATATTCATTTCGTAGAAAACAGATCCATTAACAGAGCAGATAAGCCCCTCAACCCCCTCTCCTCTTCATGCTCCACTTGCCTTTTTGTGGTGGGTATACAGTAACTATGTCGTAGGCAACGGTTTCCCCCTTTAATCATTCCATCATTTGTTCCATAATTCATCTCATCATCCCAGGCGTTGGGCCGACCTCTCAACCCTAGTATCTCAGGTCAAACGCTTTGGCTCCCTTCGCTCTGAGGGAACCCGAGCGACTCCTAGCACCAGCATTGGTGAGGAAGGGAGAAACAAAAAGTAAACAGATTCACTAACAGCAGATAAACAGTTAAGTTCAAGCTCATCTCCCTCTTCAGGCACCATTTGCCTTCTTGTAGTGGGTAGACAGTAACTTCGTTGTAGACAAAGACAGTCGTGTGAGAGTTCATGTCGGTCGTTTTGCTTCTGTTTTGGATATGCATTCGATTTGGTACACCACAGTCTAAAACAAAAGTGCCCTCTTTATGCCATATATCGCAAGATACTCAACTGCATTCACTGAAATTTCATACAAATTGTTGCAGACGCAGCATTGTTATCGGCAGATGTTGACAATAAAACCGCGAGTTGCTGGAAGTAACAGCGCAGCGAGAAATGCCATAGCAGAACCGAAGATCAAGATAATTGATACAACATGAATTGTCGATTGTCAGATGAAATCGATTTGCCGCTCCCGCGCTATGAATTGTTTTGGTTTCTTCCTCGGTAGGAACAGGGATAATTTATTTCAGAGCCGTTTTCTCAGACGGAAATTCCACGTGACTTGGCTTAAAGTGTAGAATAATATTTACACAGACGTTATAGTGAATTCACTTATTAGAAAAGAATAGAAATGGGCGAATGAAAGAGTTGTCGTTGCCAATAAGGTATGTGAATAGCTGACTGCAAGCGTTGGGATGCGTCTTTTCCCTGGCACTTATTTCTTTATTTATTACTCCACATTGAGACGCCTCATGATCGATTCAGGGGGTCCCGGAGCTGCTTTGCATTTCTTTACATCTGCAATATAAAAGGCAGGTCGCGTTCCCTAACATAGAATGCCGAGCGGGATTTAATGAAAACTCGCTCACATTCAGGAAAGTGAACCGTAACGCGACAATATTGCTAACGGAACATTCACATGGCGAGATTGTGCTCTTATTGTGATATTCAGCCCATTACTGTTTTGTGAGAATTTATATGGTGGAAAGAATACAATGGTCACAATGTACAGACAATGAAAGATTGAATGACGATTTGCCGCTAATATCCTTCAAATAATTATACATTTAAAAAAAGTCTGTAAAATAAGAACATTATGGTTTATTGAATTAACATAGAATGATTTTAACTTACTGTACTGTAAGCCAGGAATCAATTTATATGGGTAGTAATTTTTAAAATTATCACGTCACTGAATTTCTGTTTCAATTCTTATCTTCCTAGAAAAAAGATAAAGTATTGTTAATATCCCACAATTTAATTTCCAAATTTCAAAGCGATAAAGTATATGTTTTGGCATTCCCCGAATAAGAAAAGGAACTTTGGAAAAATATCTATATGTGGGTGTGCTTAAACGAAGATTAAATAAAAGTATTTATTTACTATCCAATTTTTTATTCCTATTTTACCCAAAGATATATTAGGAATATAGTTTACAAATTTATGAATATAATACAATTAAAAAAACATAACAAGTTCAATATCAAGCTGACAAACAGTAAACATCAAGATGGATTATTTAGCTTAAGAAATATTTTGTTTAAGAAAGCCATGAAATATTGATAAGTTTTGTAATTCATCAGAATATGTGTAAGTGGTTTTGAGGAAGCAATAATTCAAGTTCGTATCTTTCAAAACAGAAAAACGGGCAATCAAATAAAATGGGAGGCACATCTTGAAGATGATTTCCACAAATACAATCAGATGTGGATTTGATTTTGAATAGAAATAAGTAAGCTGAAAATTTGCCATGTCCAGTTAAGAATTGAGGGAGAACATAGATAGGATTAACGAATTTACATTTATGTCCGTCAGAAACTGTTGGGAAATATAAATCCTTAGTCAAAGCACCACAACCACTTTTTAACCAGTATTCATTCCAGTCGTTGATGATAATGTCCTTTAATGTTTGCCTGATATAAGAAATGGGGCATAGAGTGTAAGTCTGGAAGATTTGAAGTCGCAGCTCTCTTTGCAAGCTCATCTGCACGTTCATTTCCGGCAATCCCTACGTGTCCTCTGACCCATTTAATGTCACAAAAGTATTTGTGACATTAACAATTTTGAGATATTCTTTATCCTTGGTTTCAGTTGTCAGATACTTTATAATTTTTAACATTGTTTTTTTTTCTGTGATCATGCAAAGAAAACGGAATTTCAAAGCCATCACATAGTGACCCGCTCTTAAAAGATTTGACAATTACTTAAGTCTATTGCATACCCGATTCTCTTTGTACCAATAAAGAAGTATGTAACAAAGTCATTTTTGCAAATGTTTATATCAGTTAGCATGAAGTAAACAGAGTAAAATTGTATAACAATAGTTTGTTGAAGTATTAGCAGAGAAAATCATTGTGAATGATTACATCAGGCCATTTTTGAAAAACTATTTGACTATGGAGTTTTCAATATATGTTTAAATATATGTATTGGTCTTTAAAATAAATTAACCAGAAAAAGTTCTGATTTAGACAATTTTTCTAAATGGGTAAAAAATTGAGTACTAAAGACAGGGATATGGGTTCACTTGAGTATCCTTTGAAAATGCGATATCATTATAGAATACGAGAAAAGTGCACCAACATTTAGTGATGTAGGGAATATTAATGTTAAAAATTATCTTTCTATTCCAAAAAATAATTTGTAACTTTTAAGTTTAATATATGTATGACAAGCAGAGATTATTTATTTAACATAATCGTTTTTAAAAATACAAATATTTGCTGAGGTGCTTTTTTCTAAGTTTTTGTTCATTTTTGTGCACCGCAACAACCTATCTTCACATCAGGAATATATTATATCCCCAATAATAAATACGATATGTATTGACATTGTTGAAACTCTAGCCATAATTCTTCTCAGAAGACACTAGAATTGTCCTACAGTGTCCTTATTTTAGATTTAATATTTTCATGAGAGGAACACATACGTATTGTGATCATCTTCGGACTCTTGAAATGGTAAATTTTTTCTGAACTTTGAGCTTAAGTTATAAGAAATAGGACTTTGGGGAGCTTCTCTTCTTGCTCCAGTAGGTTCATGACGGCCACAAAATGACAGAAATGTGATATAGTGGACTAAAAACAGGAGAGTTAGTTTATCCCTAACACTGTAAGCTTGTGTACAGATGTTTCGTAAGAGTGCAATGGCAACAGCGAGGCAAGGAAGCAACCTGTAAAGAACGCTTGTTTGCTTGCAGCACTTTGTGCCAGTAATTATGGCTGTGCCGCGCCGGCTGGAAGAAGTGGGTGTTAATCTAAAACAAGCTGGCGGAAAAGCCCACCACTCTTATCCGACGTCTTTATGCATAGTAAACACCTACATGTTTAGTTGTAAGCTTATCAGGCGCCGTTACAGTATTTGTCTTTGTATGGTTAGCTAATTGTCCAGATTCGGAAGATTGCTCTGAAATTCTTGAATAACTATGACGAAATTTGATGAGCAAAACTGCGCATTATTTATTAAATTAAAAAAGAATATGATGTATGCACTCACATACTTTATCTACTCTTGTACAAACTACTCGTATGAATGCTTATTCATCTGATTGTTAATTTTCTTGTAGCTATAAGGAATATGTGAATACAGCAGGCTGTAAGATATTTTAAAAAGTGGTCGCTACATAATGGCTTTCAAATCTCGCTCTCTCTGCATGACCAACAGAATAATAAATAAGGACTTCACTTAAGAAGTAAAACATTCTAAAATTCAGACAAATAATAGGGAATGGAAAGATAGTCACACCGAAAAATTCAATGCCATAGCCGGGATTTGAATCACGGATCTTTTGGTTGCCGTCCAGCCGCTCTAACCCTTGAGCTACTATGGCCAACGTGTCGATATGACATTAAATTATCCAACTGACTCGTGTTTCTCCCGGTAAATCGCTTAGGAGTTCTCGTAAACACATGAGACAACAACCTTAATGGCGACCTACATCATGTAAGTACTTTAAGTCCCGGGCTTTATATTTAACCACTATTAGGCCAATTAATGGAAATTAATTGTTCTTTCACACTGGCCGTGTGTAGGCTAAAGTATGGAAAGATAGTCAGACTGAAAAATTCAATGCCACAGGCGGGATTTGAACCACGGATCTTCTGTTTGCCGCCAGCCGCTCTAACCTTTGAGCTACTATGGCCAACGTGCCGTATGACATTAAATTCTCCAAATGACTCGTGTTTTTCCCGGTAAACCACGTAGGAGTTCTCATAAACACAGGAGACAGCTACCTTAATGGCGACTTAGGGAATATCTCTGAAATTTCTCACTTCACAAAAAGAAAAGTCCCGGGCCTCACATAGAGAGGGTGCCACTGGGCCAGTTTGACGGATAGCATCTGATAGTTTAACCATAGACTAGCTTGTACCCATAGTTACAGGTCAGTGGCTTGTTTAGTTTTTGAATGACAGCATTTTAAACAAGAAAACTTGCTGAGATTTCATGAAAATGAAGTTGGAAAAACGAACAGTGATTAAATACTTCCATTTTGAGAGGCCCTATAGAAATCAAGGAAGTAATGGACAGTACATTGAAAGCCTTTGTCCTTTCATATACAATGATTGAAATGTGGATTGCAGAGTTTAAAATGGGACGTACGAACACTAATGATGTGCCTCGCTCTGGACACTCTGTGGAAGTCACAACTCCAGAGATCATTGAAAAAATTCATCCTTTAGTACTGGAAGACCGCAGATTAAAGCTGTTTAAGATAGCAGAGGCTGTAGACATATCAAAAGAATGTGCAGGTGATACTTTAATGTTTTGGCTTTCACAAGGTCTGTATAAGATAGATGTCGAGTTTGTTGAAACCCGATCAAAAGTTGGAAAGAAAAACTGTTTATGTTTAGAATTTGGAGCTTTACGGCAAAAGGTCCCAGTGAAATTTTGAGATGGATTTTTACCATGGAAAAAGCTGGGATACATCACTACACTCCAGAAGTAAATCACAGTCAAAACAGTAGATTGCGCTAGGTGAACCGACTCCAAAAAAAAGCAAATTCAATTCTGTCAGCTAACAAGGTTATGGCGAGTGTTTTCTGGGATGCACAGGGACATATTTTTATCGATTACTTGGAAAAGGGTAAAAGTATCACCAGTGACTAATACGCAAGCTTACTGAAACGTTTGAATAATGAGGTGAAGAGATAAAACCTCATTTGGCAAAGAAAAATAACTTGTTTCTTCAGAACAATGCTCCAGCCCATCGTTTAGTCCTTGCGATGGGAAAAATGTACGACTTTAAATTCGAATTGTTTGAACATGCATCATATTCGCCAGATCTAGCACCCATTGACTACCACTTGTTCCCGAACCTTACAAAATGTCTTGGAGGACGAAGATTTCACAGCATGAAGGAGGACATTGATGCGGTAAACAGCTGTTTTGAGGACCATGGTAAATCGCTCTACAGGTATTGTTTAAATTAGAACACCGACATGACAAATGTATTTGTTTATGGTGAGGCATGGGACTTCAAAACCGAAACTCGTAGTAATATAGTGCGATTCATTTAAACCTGAACTAATTCAGTGGGCCATAACTTTTCAACCAATAATAGCACAAACGTGCAACTTTGGGGGAATATAATACACAATTGGGAGATTACATTACACTATTTACATCTCAGAGAAAATGTTGGAAGTGCCCTCCACCAGCATCTATACATGTTTGCACCCGCCTCACCATATTCTCTGAAGTTTTACGGAGGGTATCCTCGCCAATGTTACTCATTTCGGTTCAAATGGATTCCTTGAGAATATGAGTTGCCCGTGGCCTATTCTTGTACGCTCTATTTTTTAGATACCCTCACAAGAAAAGGTCCATGAGGTTAGGTCAAGGGATCTGGGGGGGGCATAGACCTTTTGACGCTATTCGATTATCAAAGAAACTGGTTACAAGTTCCATGGTGTCAGATGTATGACACATTGCTATGTCTTGCTGGAAATAACCTCGCAATTCGATATCATGTCCGTTAAACTTCAGAGAATATGGTGAGACGAGTGCAACCAAGTATAGATGCTGGTGGAGGATACTTCCAACATTTTCTCTGAAATGTAAATAGTGTAATGTAATCTCCCAATTGTGTATTACATTCTCCCAAAGTTGCATGTGTGTCCTATAATTGGTTCAAAAGATATGGCCTATTGAAATGGTTCAGGTTTATATGGATCGCACTATATTTTGACTACCTACTAGGGATGGGTGCTCGATACTCGCGTGGCATCGACATCGAAAATTACTTCAGAAAATTAGCTTGATAATTTTTCGATACTTCGGTGGTGAGTCTGCAATTTTTCTTTTATTTTAAAATCACAAAATATCATTGAAAAACCCTAGAAAGTACCAGGAATGTGGTACCTACAAGTAACATTCTGCCAGAAAATATTCGTGTGGCAGATTCAGTGTCAGTTACCAGTTCCCAAGAAGAACTCACTGCATATCTCAAACGAGGATTTGTCACCTCTTTCTAGTGCGCTGAATTACTGAAAAATACATTGAAAATAAAAAGTAGCCTGTATATTTTGTATTCCACCTGCAACAGTTCTCTCTGAAAGGGAGGGCTCATATGTGACGAAAAAAGAAGTAGACGTGGCCCAGAAAAAGTGAAAATGCTAGTAGTTCTTATTTAAAACTATAAAAGTGAACCGTTTTGCTTTTAAATGTCTAATATAGACTTTAAAAATACGAACACTGATGGTTTTAGATTTTGTCTCATTAAATATGTGCACCCATTTAATTTTCTTGGTCTACACAGTTCTCCCATCATCCCATTTTGTATTAAAACTAGAAGTAGAAATAGCTGTATCGAGTATCGGGTATCATAAAAAATAAGTGTATCGGTGTGGAGAATCGCGTATCGAGAAAAACTGTTATGGAGCCATCCCTACTACCTATTACTCGACAGAGCGTTGAGATGTGTTGAACTTCAGGTGACCAGCGCTGCGATAGTCTCTTATCGGATCTTATCTGGTCGATTAAAAGAGGGAAATATTAGTAAGTTTACGTACAGTAAGTTATGAAACACAAATAGAGCGATGAAAGCTGCGTGTTTCTATATGTTTTCTCGCGCCTGCCGATGTATGACACATTGCTGTCTAGGAGACATGATTATATCTGAACAGAGTATACACACACTGGACTCACCGTGTATGCGGAATAGGCTGAGGTAAACATCTCTGTGTTGCGATTTTTTTTTTCCGATACGCTTTCTCGTTTTGCCGTGTAGTACCTTACACTTATAGTTTAACAGTTAATGCAATAGAAATCCAAAATGAAGAGGATTTCTGAGATCAGTACCAGAAAGTTAAGGATATTCGTTTCATTTGTCATAAAAATGTCATGCCATATGTTCAAGGTATTTTCATGACATATGGAATAAATATCTTTCATTCACTGGGAATGTTCTCAGAAGTTCTTTTCATTCTGGTTGTGTTTTGCATAACTAATTGGTAAACCGTAAGGGATACTAACTAATAATGAAGATATTAAAGCGGGTGAAGAGAACCGTTTTGCCTTCTTGTTCCAATACTTACACGTCCTCCAAATAGGAATTTGTTAGTAGTTAGTGTTTTATATCATGGTCATTCAGAGCACAAGATTGGAACCCTACAGCATAACGACTAGCTCTCATTTGCTTAATTTTCCATATTCCCCTTGCCCTACAGAAATTTAACAATTAGCTAATTTCTGCAACAGTTTATCTCGATTAGCATGAAGTAGAGAAATAATAGATACACAAGAGTGAATAGAGAAAGTCATGGAAGTGCAACACTCTTTTTTTTTTCAGTAGCAAAAATATCAAATTAAGCGTGATATGAACTTAGTTATATGCACAACATCTTGGAAGCTGCATGAGAACGTAAAATATATATACTTTACATAAATTGTGCATTTCATTGACATCATTATTCGTGTTTTTAAAAAAATTATGACATATCCTTGATTGATACATAACATCTAGTTATTGCTGTTCACATAATCTTTTCTAACGATGCTTCTGTGAAAAGGAATCAAGCCGCACGTTTCCGCTATCTCTGTTGTTTTTTGCCTGTTTAAAGGGTCTTTCTTTCTCTCCTTACTTTCTAATTGATAGAGAAATTTAAAACTGCAATAAAATGTACACATTTTTCAATATATGTTTCTTCACCATAAATGTTTTCATTGGGAAAGGAAGTTGCTTTAAACGAGTTGTAATAATCTGGCGTTATATTTATATATTTTATTTATCCATTTTTAGAAAATGTTTTCTTCTGTTTACTTAATTTTAATCGAGACAAATGTTTGCAGAAATGGTTTCGTTGAACATTTTGCTGTATGCAGAAATTTTGCCTCCTGTGGGAGGCTGCAGCGATTGCCAAAATCTAAAAAGTCGTCACACAAACCTGGATTTAACTTTCATTTTGTTTACACAACGTTAAAAAAGGAAAAGAAAAAAATGAATCTGTCCAAGGAGGTGTAACACATTTTGTAAATTGTATGTAAGGTTTTGCTAAGATAATAAACTTTTCAAAATCGCGCAACTACGTCTTAAAAACAAGATAATGACAAAAAGCAACGAATATATTGAAAAGGGTAACTGCCACAACAACAATAACAATAATTATGTAAGCTTATACGTTTTTCTTATTTACTATTTATATAACATAAAATATTGGTTCATAATGTTGGGGACTTCAGAAACTATTCCTAGAAAATTGCAAACGTGCCCTCATTAAAGCTATTTTTGAGAAAATAAAGAAAAGTTGCAAGATTTCTCGTGTAAAGTGGTTTGGTCGCTTCAGTATAAGCTACCGAAGTTTAGTGTCCATTCTTTCTTTTATTTTTCATTTTTTTTTTTTTTATTCGGAGATCCTCCAAAGATTTCGATGTCGCGTTTTTAAACCGTTATGTACGGTTGGCTCCATACAAAAGTTGTTTATAAATTTTGAAACGTTGTGTGTTTAATATTTGTCTGGTATAACTGGAAAGTGATTGTGCTTATAAACTGAAAAACATAGACATTTTCTCTCTCAGTGAGGAAGAGGTATTTCTGAGAACGTTGTGTGAAGTTGTATGTTTTAATTTATCACTTGTGTCTGTAAAGTAAATAATCTTTAAAGCATTACCAGTATTATTATTTCACTAATTTAGGAGAAATAAAATCATCCCACCGAGATCTCGGTCAGGGGATTATTCTTTTATGTTCATCCATCGTGTACTGTTATTCTGGGGAAAAGAATTGAAGTTCATATCAAACTCTTGTATATAGATATAATTCGTTTCGAAAGATATAATTCTTCAACACTAAAAGGTTTCAGATTAAAAAGAAAAAGTACAACTAGTGAATGTATAAGCCTCGTTTCTCTACCTATTGCAGGGACATATTTCTTTTTTCGCAACGATGACACATTTGCTGTTTTAGATTTCTTGAGATATAAAGGTGACCTTTCAGTAAGCTGAAATTGCATCCCGCATAAATGCTCCAACTCGTATGTCTTTGCTTTAAAATGATGAGCAAATCAATATCTAGACCTTTTCATTTCCACTGCAGTGATACATTTGTAGAGAGGAGCTCGCATGGGCTTTATGCTGTGTAATTGGTTTAAAATGGGGATACTATACGCTGGATGTAAAGCTCCATATATTTTACACGACGTCAAGGGGAAGGAAAAAATGAATAAGTCCAAAAAGCAGAACACATGTGTAAATTGTGTGCAATGTTTAACGAAGGTAGTAAGCCATTCAAAATCAGGCAAATACACAAAAAAGAAAACAAAAATGGGAAATTCAGACAAAAGCAATAAATATATCGGTAATTGTAACTGTATCTGGGCAAAAGTAAAATTCCTTCTACGATCTACCAACTATATTACTTTGGTCAGAATTTTCAAAATATTAAAATGTCATGTGATACATTCACCATTTTGTAACTTATAATAAATTTGCGAATATGCATTACACTCAGTTCTCGACATAAATGCTTAGTGCCAACAATGCATTTTACGTTTTGTAGTTTAATGACGTTCACATGCATTCTGTGCTAATTGAAAATATTGTTCAAAGTAACCCTCTTTTGCCCTATATAGAACCTACGGCCGTGTAAATGTATTGAGCTATTCATCAACAGCAGCACATTCTCCATAGGGAAATCCGCCACTGTTTACTTCAGGGATTGTGGAGAGAATCAATTTGGGGTTGCCTTTTCTTAAAGCAATATTCCCACGTACTGACCTTAGCTTGTAATCCTTGGGGTTGAGGTCAGTCTGCTAGAGGACAATCTAGAACATTTTGTCTCAAGCCAAAATTGATTGGATTTATTTGCTGAGAACCTTTGCTGGAAGTTTCAGTAGGTACCCTATCATGAAAACAGTAGTGCTTAAATCTTTCACATATAACGCCAAGGCTGCTCCTGTTTTCATCATTGTCTTGGTCGTAAAGAAAATGCAGATGATCGACAATATATCCTGTAAATGTTCAGCGTCTTGAAAGAGTCTGACAATTCTAAGATGGCGATTTTCCTATCCTATAGAGGTATATCACAGTAACACGATTTTTTAAATATTTCCAATTCTCGATGTCGTAAAACTAGAATATTCCTATAATTGCAATTGAAATGCCAAAATAAAACAGCAGGCATATACGAAACACCTGTTACCCATTAAAACTTTGTAACAGAAATGTAACCAATTTAAGATACACAGTATTATATATTATACAATAGTATATGTTCATACAAAAAGTGGTGCCTTCACATTTGCAACGTTACTCGGTCAGTTACCTGGATAAGGGGTTTTCTGGGCTTTTCCCTTATCCTAAAAGACGAATGTCGGGTAACTCTAGGCTCCATGGAAAAAAAAATCCATCAATGAAAAAGAAAGAAAGGTTGGGGGAGAAAATAAAACTTTCCAGATTTCAGAAATATCTACGATGCTTAGGAAATGTTTAAACTTGCAACTATAGCATTGTAGTATTGAATATTTTGAAAAGGCCAACTCTATGGAGCATACAAAAAGAGAAGGAGAAAGAAAGAGATGACAAAATGTGTATTCTAATGTGCCATACATTTTATCCTGTAAGAAGCTTCTGCATTAGACAAATGAGTCAGGGAAAAGTCAACACGTACATTTTATTTCTCCTGTGAATATATTTAAGCATGTAACGTTTTAATATAAAGTGTTATAGTGGTTTTCAGAAATTAAATAAAATAAACAAAAGTGTTCTGTATGTGGGTAGGAAGAATTCTCTGAAAATCTTAGTTCTCATCCTTAAGCTGGATTTAAATATATTATGTGGTATTCACTCGACTTTTTATTTTTAAGAACTATACCTACTGTCTAAAGTTCACGAACGCGGGTACGCCTTTAGGTTCAGGGAATTCCAAAGCGGGCTATTTCCGGCGAAATCTCGTTTGAACTTTGGGTGTATTGCAATTCTTCCCTTTCGTATTATTCTTCCCTTTCGTATTTAGATTGTAGGGGAAATAAATAGCTTCAACACAAGCGTGTAGTTTTTAGCTTCAGATGTTAATTCCACTTAGACGAATGTCTGAAAGCAGATGGCCCAAAAAGGCTTTGAATTGGTCACCAGAGGGTCGAATTAAGAAAGACTGTCCGTCCACGCCTGACTTTGGAGAGGTATTGTTGGCGCCATGCGTAGATGGAATTCGTGCGGTGAGCCGTCGTAGTACCTACCAAAGTCAGGCGTAAGAGGCAACCCCTGACAAAAGGATACGCCGTTGAAGAAGAAGAAAAATGTTAATTCCATCATGTAATTATTTATATGTTCCTGGGCACACGGCCTGATTCCTTTTGGTTATTTTAAATATATTTTTTTTTTCTGCTATGATTTTTCTCACATTTTAACTTTTAGAACTGAAGTGGCCTTGGCCGGGCGGTTAGACCAAGGGGGCTTGGTTGCTTTTATTATTATTATTATTATTATTATTATTATTATTATTATTATTATTATTATTATTATTATTATTATTATTATTATTATTATTATTATTATTATTATTATTATTATTATTATTATTATTATTATTATTATTATTATTATTATTATTATTATTATTATTATTATTATTATTATTATTATTATTATTATTATTATTATTATTATTATTATTATTATTATTATTATTATTATTTACACATATTGGCCTTCGGGAAGGACCCATTTGGCCATCGAAGGGATTCTATTTTCTCTGCTGGCGCACATAGGTATACACGATACACATACACATATACACCCATGCTCGAGGCGGGACTCGAACCCGTGACCCTCTGTGCGACGGAACGCTAGACACAAACGCTCTAATGGCCATGGCGACGAGGGGGCTCGGGTTCGATCCCAGGTGACCGCATGTGAGATTTGTGGTGGGCAACCGGTGCAGTGGCGGGTTTTCTCGGGGATCTCCAATTTCCACCGCCCTCATCTGTCCTTCCATTCATTTCACCCGCATTCTTTCACTACCCTCGCTCTCATACTAGGTATCGGGCTGATCACCCATCCTGAATTCGCTCTCTGATTCAGATGTGTGTGTGTTTTTTTTGTAATTTACGTCCTCCAACGTTGTCATATTGGACAATGAATGGAATGGGTGAAATGATGCTCAAATGAGCCCGGGGTCCATAGAGCTTAGAGTTACCTGACATTCGTCTTTCAGGATAAGGGAAAACCCCGGAAAAATCTTATCCAGGTAACTCACCCTGACCGAGATTCGAACTCGGGACCTCTTAAACGTGAGGCAGGCATGCTATCACCACGCCACCGAGGCGGGCTGATTCAGGGTTTGTGTTCCTCAACCTTACGTATAAGGGACAAAGGAAGAAATATCCCGTAACACCACGGTAGTGGTAAAGCAAGGGAAGTTGAAGTTTTATTCTGTGCTTAAAAGTCCATTCTGTTGCCATGCAATCAGAAGAAACAACTGAATACCGACAACACTAAAATAATTTTAAAGTACTGAGCAATTACATATATCGGGAAATGATTTAATCACAAAATCACAAATGTGATTTGAAATCGTGTTTTAAAGAGATCTACATTTTCAAGCAGTGTATACGTCGTCCCTATCACTTAATTTTTACCAGTTATACGAAATGTCTTCCAAATGAAGAAAAGTTCACAGCAAACTTGGTATATGTATTTTATTTATATGCAGATGTTACTTTAATCAAAATCTTAAGGCTATTTTTGAGAACATCACAAATTTTGAAGAATATACAATTTCGAGGCTAAGGGGTTTTGCTGAAAAACTTCATATCGAATCTTGTGTATATATATATATATATATATATATATATATATATATATTAAAATGTTAGGATTGATATTTATCTGATACACCAGGCGGACGTTTATGTAAAAATGCTTTTATCTTTGTTTTCGCTCCTTTTTCTTTCTTTTTTTCCTTTCCTTCCTTCCTTCTTTCTCTCTCTCTCTCTCTCTCTCTCTCTCTCTCTCTCTCTCTCTCTCTCTCTCTCTCTCTCTCAAAATATGACGTATTTCCAATGAAATTTCGTTATGGAATGTGTGGGTCGAATACACCATTTCCTGGTCCATAGATAGGTGGCAGAAATACCTAGACAGTGCAAATTGGATAAGCAGTCTACGCTGTAGGTCGTTAGTTTGAACTCAAATGTATCTATTAAGGTGATTCCTGTAACATGGCAGGACCTCATCAAGTAGCAAGCTATTTGTATATCGATTGGGGTGCGCCTGTGCAGAGTTTCCAATTTAGCTGGTATTTTGTACAGCAGTAACTAGATTCCGACATAAACTGCCCGTTCCTTAATCGATCTCATCGTGTAAGTCCATTACGGCTTCTAGGAATCTCATAGCAGCACGTTAACGGTTGCTCTCTTATCTAAAGTGCTTATGGACAGAAATTTCTCACTTTAGAGGCGTTCTCATGTTGAAATCGACAATTTGAATACAAATGTATATTCCGGACCTATTAAAGCAGTTTTTTTTTTTTTTTTTGTTTGTTTATGCATTTATAGCTTTATAACTCATACATCGTGCATAATGTGAACTCTACGAGTCCCATAATGTTTGCTTTAGTAATTCTTACATAAGTAGTCTATTCAATGTTATGCCTTTATATTCGATTTTATTTTAGTCCCCTCTTTTATGAATATAACTGAAATTTGGTCAATATCTAAGAGAGAATTTAAAATACACTTTTTGTCCAAAATGTACTTAAACCTACACTTAAATTATATTACACTGTGGTTTATACTGTAAATACCTTTAAAGCTTCAACAGGTGACCATTTAGTAACCCAAATGCCTTTATATACTTCGAGAGCTTTTTACACGTCTTTTATTTTACTTACCCTTCTCCACATTGAAAGTATGATATAGAAGTAGTTTTTAACCAGTCTTTTTCAAAATTATTCAGTCTGAAAGAATAATACGAATTTTGTCACGCGCTTAAATTGCTTAAGATAAAACAATTCGACCATTTAGAATAAATTGTTAACCCCTTGCTGCACGAATTATTTTGCTACTTATGCTGGTTTTGCTGTACTTGCTAAACCGGCTCTCATACCGCTTTCTGCGGTGCCTCAACACAGTCGATTAGAACAGCGAAGATCGTTAAAGGGATACGTTTGGACTGGCCATCCACTCAAAGCTAGACGCGAGTTCGAATCTCGGCAACTGCAATCAAATGTGCCTGTGGTAAAGGACGGGGAGGGCTCAAGTAAAATAATCGGTGTGATGGCAAGCTGGGATGTTGACGGGGTTTCATTTGACTGCACTTGCTTGGATACTAAAAACACTACAGTGTAATTTTAAAAGTAATATAATGTTTTCATTCAAATTCAAGGGTCATAAAATAGTGTGTGCATAAATTGAACAAGGCCAGTAGAATATTATAATAGCAAAAGAACCACACTAACTCATTATTCAAAGTGAATACAGCTCGAAGAATCAGCATGCTTTAAAGGGATGAAACAGTTGCACGTAAAAACTGTTAAACGTATATCCTGAAAAAAAAAAGAATACATTTGTTTATCTATTTTTGCATTGATGTCTAAATAGTATGTTAATATCATTTTCTGTCCTTCAAAATTACGAGTAGGTGTGCAACTTCTGATTAAGTAGTACAGCAAAAGTTTTCTTTCCTCTCCTTAAAAACCATTAAAGATATCTACAACAAATTTAAAATACAGCACAACTTGTAGTTGTAGTAAATAAGATAAATATTTTCATAACATCTAGATGAAAACTGCAAAATTCTAAAGCCTTCTATAATATAGCACTTTATTTATTTATGTTTTTATTGGCAGTGGAAGGAATTATATTTTGCCGCAAAGATCAAACATTTGTGTAATGTGATAATGCCTACGTAAAGGAACAGTAAAATCTTATGTCAACATGAACTACGATATACAGTCATCCGGATTATCTAACATATTTTATCCCATCGCCTTGCTTTGGAAATATTTGTGTGCCTCACATTCAAGAAGAGTTGAGTTCAAGTCACGCTGCTTGAACGGTTACCATGGATTTATTTTTGGTAATGGATACCTCTCAGATAACGCGCTGATTACTCTACGTGGAGTGAACATCTATCGGTCATTTGTGATTGCTGCGAATTTCATTGCGTAAAGTGATACGTTCATTGGTGCTTAGCACACGACCCGGAGGCGCGCCAGTAGCTCTCTCACTCTTACAAGAATAATCAGTGCGACTTCTGAGGGGCTTCTAGTAACAGAGATAAAGCCAGGGTAACCGTTCGAGCAGCACGACTATTACAAGCATAAGATTTGTCCGGATTTTCTCTTTACTGACAAATATGAATGTTGGGCTAATTTAAATATCGCTTCGCTCATTTCATTCATCATGCAATTTTACATACCAGGTTAATAGAATCGAAGTATTCACAAAAAAGGCAATTTCTTACTTTAGTGTGTGAAAATGGTGAAAAATATAAACATGAAGTACAATAAACAATCATAAGATTAGAGGTTTTGGCCTGTTTCTGACAATCCGTAAACAGTTTGTTATACTTCAGCCAAAAAAAAAAAAAAAGAAAAAAAAAGAAAGAAAAAGAAAGAAAAAAAACCGCAAGCCTCTGTAGCGTAGGTGATAGTGTGTCTGCCTCACGTTCAAGAGTTTCCGAGTTCGAATCTTGGTCAGGTGACTTATCTAGATAAGGATTTGTAAGGTTTTTCTCTAATCCTGAAAGATGAATGATAGTAATTCTAAGCTCTATAGACCCTGGGCTCATTTGAGCATTATTTCCTCCATTTCATTCATCGCACGATATGAGTTTACGTTGGAGGACCTATTTTTTTTTCTTAAAAAAACAGTTTTGCATTCTATGGTCGGAAATGCAGATTGGTATTAGCTGTACTCGCTGGCCATGAAGGTCCATCACCTCTTTACATAGCATTGCGAGAGGAGAGACAAAGTGAGGCGAGGTAGTTTTTAAATGGAAATCTTGTGTTCAGTATTTAAATCTATGCTGGTTGCAAACGTGCATACCCTATAAGACTACTCTTAACGGAGTCCAGTTTAGGGAATCTCAAATAACGTGTTTCTGGTGAAAGCCTAATATTGCCCTTTTTTATCGTTTATTTATATAGGACAACATAATCTTCAGAATATCACCTGTATCACATTTCCCTCAACATAATTGTCTGAGTAGATTCCCACATTCGCTTTCCGTGACCTTATTTCCTTCATTATCTTGTTGATTGTTTCTGTAGCATGTTTTCCTTCGTCCTGCTTGTTTTATTTCTCAGAGACGACTTCCATCCCATTCTCTGGAAGTGTAAATTGACGTTATTAGACATACTTTCCCGGTCGCTTCATCTCACTTCTGTTCCATTTATAATAAGGATCCCATCTTTGAGCAGTTTTACTTTCAATCAAACTATCTGGAGCGTAACTAATTAATTGCTCCCCTGTCAATTTATTAATAATTCTCGTATAACACTCAGTGTTACTGTAGAAGAAACCTTTATTTTTCTGTAATTGTTACAGGGTATTCTTCCTTTCTCTTTCACTCCCTTTTGAAACCTCCGGTTTTTATCATAGAATAATTTAAGCAGAATTTACATCCGCCAAGCGATATTCTGTTCTGCGGCGAGGGAATGGTTCCAACATTCGACGGGATGGTTATATGCATTAAAAAAAATCCGATCTGCCATCCGCGGACCTTATCTACCCCTTTCAACTTCATAAAATCTATTATTTATTATGGTATTCTCGTACTCCCATACTTTAATTAGAAATAACCCCAAATTAAGAAATAGAGACTTAATTGCATCCACGATGAGAAAACAAAATACAACTGTTACATATCTTGTCTTTTTTTAACTAATGAACCCATGAAAATAAAAACATAGCGTAATATGCATTGTAAATACCATACGACAGTTCAATTTGAGATTATGAATAATTTGAAAACAGCTAATCCTACCGAATAGATTATTTACCAAAATCGAATACTTCAGTTAAAATTACAATTTTTGTTCAATAAGTTTTTATTTGTTTCTTAATTTACTAACAACGCAACATTATTCAAAATATACGTTTTAGTTATGCAGATACTAATATGTTACTTTAATCAAATTCATTTTAGCGTTTTTAAGGAAAACACCTAATCTTTAAAATTTTGGGCTTGCACTTTTTCAACATACTGAAATTGACGTTTATCTTTTATTTCATTTTCTCTACTGCACACACAATAGGTACAGAATTATATAACAAATTCACTGGAAATACTTTTAAGCTCTCTGAATAAAAAACCCACAGTTTTAGAAAAAAAAACCGCGTGTCTGTGGAATGTACAATTCATAAATGAAAAGTGATTAAATACTAACCGTGGTATTTAAAATAAATTAGCATCTTCCGCTGATGCTAGATGCACATTTTAAGAACGTTCCCCACAACCATCTAGTCTTTACATGGAAAACATTTCGAACACCTCAGTTTTCTTGAAAATGGCTGTAACGAATGACTTTGATTAAAAATACTGTATGTTTAAAATGTACACTAAGTAAAATGCATATATTAAATTCTCTGGGGGATTGCCTTTTGAATTTCTCTTCATTCGAATTACTTTTGCAAACTGCTAAACGGCAAAAGGCACATTGACAGTCTTACTGCACAAAAAACATAGATCTGGTTATGTAAAATAGGTATTTTTATTTTATTTAAATGCATTTTTTATAGAGATAATCTTCGCTGTGGTTTCAATTTTCTAATACTTATATTTTTTTCTCATAGGAATTTTATTCTTTTCTTCATTTCCTAGTCATGGAAACAAAAGGGAATGTCAAAGCCATCACAGAGTGACCAGCTCCTAAATATTCGAGTGTAGTTAAAACCACAGTGTGTATTTCCAATGTGCCTATAGCAAAATGCAGCATACTATATATAAAGTATGGAAATGTATTAGCGTGTGTGCGAATGTACTCCTTATAGGTGTATAGACCAAACTTGACACAGATATCCTTTGAGACAAGACGGTATTTTCTGTCTAACTTGTATATATTCTTGATCTTCGCTCAGATACGATGATAGAGTAATAACACAGTAAAATGTGGTCTGTTTTATTTTGATATCTTGTCATTTCCTATTAGATATGCGTATGTAAATTTCTGTGGATAAACAACGTTAAATTAGTCTTACTTGAACTGTTATTACACTGGGCAACAATGAAAATGTTTCCGGCTTAAAAATAGTGAATTTACATGCATTTCCATCTGCTGAATTAAAAAATCACCATAAAATGATAGATTAACTCTTGTTTTGAACATAGTGATATTTCATTTTTTAAAGTGAAGATTTTAAATTTGGGGAAACTTTTGGAAGTTGGCACACCTGTCAAATAACAAAACACAATCAGAGATAAATTTTGGAAATTAAGTGATGCAAAAGTTAAGGAAGGCATTTTTGTCAGACCACAAATAAGAGAACTTGTAAAGAATCCTGCATTTGACCAAATTTTGGAGGGGAAAAAATAGCTTGGGAGGCCTTAAAGGGCAAGCCTTGAGGCAACAAAAGAGATGACAACTACAAGCATTTGGTGACAGTGCTCCTGCAAAAATACTGTAACCTTGGATGCAACATGTCCCTTAAGATCCATTTTCTCCACTCCCACCTAGACTTTTTCCCTCCTAGTTGTGGACCTGTTAGTGATGAACATGGGGAGAGATTCCATCAGGACATTTCTGTTATGAAACAAAGATATCAGGGCCGTTGGGATGAAGTAATGCTTGCGGATTACTGTTGGTCTTTGTATAGGGATTCTGCGGAACTCCATCACAAGAGGCAAGCTAAAAAACGACGAAGTCAATAGGCCACCACATGATTCTCTTCAGACACGACTATCTGCGAAGTATTTTTCCAGCAATTTAGGACTCTTAGCATGTAATTACTAGTTAAAAACATCAAATGCATTTTCATTGTTAGCATAGCCCGCCTCGGTAGCGTAGATGGTAGCATGTCTGCCTCACGTTCAAGAGGTCCCGAGTTCGAATCTCGGTCAGGGTGAGTTATCTGGATAAGGTGTTTTCCGGGGTTTTCCCTTATCCTGATAGACGAATGTCGGATAACTCTAAGCTCCATGGACCCCGGACGCATTGAGCATCATTTCACCCATTTCATTCTACGTCCGATATGACTAAATGTTGGAGGACGTTAATTACCAAAACAAAACAAAAAATGTTAGCATATGTGTAATTAAAGTGTATCCTTTTCTCTCAATCCGTTAATATGTAATACTTCCACCTTGTGTATATCATAGATACTAGAGCTAATAAATTTCTTCATTGTCATATTTGTTTTTCTCAACCCAAAATTAGCAGGAACTGCCTCATGAAATGTCCGAAACATTCAAAAATTATTTTTGTTGTTGCCCAGTGTTATTTCTACCCAATGAGAATTTGTGAATAGCAACGAGTTAGCCTGAATGTTACAGCGTGAAATTCGCTTACATTAGAAATATTTGTAGTTGTTCAGCAGTGTTTTTGCGTAGTATTTTCTAGGTAAGATCTTTATATTAGTGTCATTAGAGTTTTAACGAACTCTTCGAGTGTCTTATGTTTAAATGCCTACAAAGAAATGCAAGACCATGGTCGTTAGGGAAGTACAGCCTTAGGTTTTAATTTTGTCAAAGTTGGAGCAACGAGGGAATTTGAGCTACTATGTAATAAAATGGTTTTTATAAGTATTTATCGCGATTAACATTAAGTAGGAGAATAAGCAGTTGGAAGAATAATACAAAAATGAGTACAGAAGGTAATATGAATGCACATATAAGTTTTTTTTTTTTTTTTTTCTTTTTCTTTCACACGTGTAGAAGGTTATTACTGCTAGGTATGTAGGGAGCCTCAGAGCATTATATTTTCTGTGAAACACAAATATTAAATTCTTGGATGGAATACAATTCTTCTCCTTGCTGGTAGGTAGCGAGGTAACGAGTAAAGAAGAAATTTTATATGTTGCGTTCACATACTTTTCTGACTACGCTTCTACAGCGTATTCATATATCTGCTTCTTATCCGACACATAGACTGAAACGATAGTCTTGATTTTATATAAAAAAAAAGCGGGTCTGTTATTTTATGGCTTTAAAACTTCGTGCTTTATTCATGACCATTGGGGGAAGGGCATATTCTACATTCGCAGGACTGTTTTTGTAGAGTTTCTATAAGCGATTCTAAGCTTATTACTTTTTCTGCTACTCTACCTTGTAGTGAGAGGAAATTTAATATATTCCATTTAGCAGTTTCCGGAAATACTCGCTTTGAAGCTCCCTGAATAATATATATTTAAATTCAGCTTCCTCCAAGGATGCTGCCCACGATTTTCAAGAAAATCTCCCCGCTATTACAGATTTCCCTTTACATGGAGAATTTTCTTTTTCTTTCTCTTTTTTTTTTCTTCTAAAAATAGAGTCAACGATTTTATACCATATTGTTGAAGATATTGAAGAATATCATGACAAAGTGTATATTTAGATTGTTCTGTGAATATTCTGTAAAGTGTTCGTTTTAAATTTACTATTATGTAACTGCTAAACCATAAGAGGTAAACAAAGTATTGCTTCACAAAATTTTGTTTTAAATATTGTTCAAGCCATTGTTTGTCATTCGTTAGAACCATTTTTGAGAAACCAAATATAAGATAGTGGTTTGGGGTGGAAGGAATTAATATTTAATTATTTAATTACCTCATCTTTGGTAGTTATTGAACATAAACTGAAACTAAACACTGAACAAAGACCACATCGTCTTTGCGCTACGTTATGCTCACGAGCGTATGCGTGCCTTTTTCTAAAGTTACTGTTTTTTCGATCAAATTTAATATTTACTCCACCTAGTAGATGCGTAGTAGAAAAAGTAAAAAATAGTAAGTATACCTAAGCATGTGTTTTGTAAGTTGCCTGTGTTCGTTAGAAAAAAAAAGTATGTAGTTTTTTTTTTAATTTCACGTCCTCCAACGTTGTCATATCGGACGAGTAATGAAATGGGTGAAATGATGCTCAAATGCGTCCGGGGTCCATTGAGCTTAGAGCTACCCCCATTCGTCTTTAAGGATAAAGGAAACCCCCGGAAAAAAAGCCTTATCCAGGTAACTCACCCTGACGGAGATTCGAACTTGGGACCTCTTGAACGTGAGGCAGACACACTACCATCCACGCTGCGGAGCCAGGCTAAAGGTATGTAGTATTTACATGCCAACAGTTATGTTTTCCATATTGTGCATTCAACAAAGTGTATAATTTGAGAGTATCTGTACTCCAAAAATGTATGTTGAAGCACATAACATGCTTAAAAGAAGCACGAAGTTAATGTTTTTTTATGTCACAACTATGACTTTTCCTTCTCAGATAAATTATAAATGCCGATGTACTGATATGCTATATGTTTTTGATACAGATGCTTTCATTGATACGCCAAAATATGATTCTTTCATAAACAGATGGATGTTCCGGTAAACTATTCACTTTTGTTTCCCTAAAAGTAACTCAAATAATGCAGTTTTGATGTTTGCTCCTTTCGAGCTCTACCTACTGTATCTGGGCTTGAAATTAGATCAGGCTATTTTAAAACTTCTAGCAATAGAGCCTCTCCTAATGACAGGTTTCTTGTTTTGTACTACACAGCGCGTAGCTCACATCGTGTGGGAGGAGGTGTGAAGAGATTCGGTGAAAGACGGGTGAAAATATATTTTTGGGTGAGAAGACAGTTCCCGGAAGATCATACTACAAACATGACACGACTGTCTAAAACATTGCGATATAAATCTACAGTCTAAATCAGTTTCACAGCCTTCGCGCCTTTTGGTTTCAGAGTTTTCAGTTGTAAGTTTGAAAATAATTCGGTTGTCATACTTAAAGAAATCATAAGATCTGAATCGATCTCAGAATGTCTCAATCAAAAGCTAGAAGTAATTTTATGTCGCGTTAAATAAAACTGGTATCCAAATGATGCCAGACAACTTTTTAAAATAGTGATTACTCGTATACCTGTTACTCTTAATGTTAAGTAAGATGATACTCGTTCTTTTCCATCCAAAGTTTGGATGTTGAAGTTTCATCAAAGTATACATGTTTTGAGTTGCCTCTCTAAAGCAAACATTTTACGCGCACAAAATATTAAATTAAGTGTAAAACAAAAATATAGGAGATAGAAAAAAAAGCTCCCTGGAAATAAAATGAATAAAGAATTGAAATAAATGTTGTAATCTTCAAAATACAGAAAGTATCAATTTTTACTTCCTCTACTACATACCAGAAACGATAGTCATAATTCTTTTTAGTCTTAACATTTTCAAAATATTTTATTTTGTGTCTACAAGGGGTGAGTAAAAAGTATGGAACAATGCTTGTAACTTTCTTGTTATACTTTTGTGAAGTGATATTTTTTTAGAAAAACTAAGATATGAGCACATTACTATGATTGTGAATAGGTCGTGTTTTTTAATGAGAGATTTTTTTTTGGGGGGGGGGGGGGGAGGTCCTCAGGTCTTCGAACGTATAGGTAGATGCTTTTCTGAACTGTAATTTAAATTTATTGGGATGTACGAGGTACGTCAAGAAAGTAAGTTTTGTTTGGTAATAAAATTAAATTGTGCACAGATACAGAAAAATTATTTATTGCACAAAATTCTACAACTCTTAAACTAATTTTCCACATGACTACCGAAATTTTGCAGGCATTTGTCATAGCGAGGCACAAGTTTTTGTATACCTTATTCATAGAAATTTGCCGCCTGTGTCTTCAACCAGTTGGAAACATTTTCTTTCAGCTCTTTGTCATTGTTGAAGTGTTGACAGCCAAGGAAGGATTTGAAATGTAAAAACAGATGAAAGTCGCTAGGAGCGAGGTCAGGGCTCTACCGGGGGTGGTCAATCACGTCCCAGCCAAATTCCTGTAGGATGTTATTCGTCGCATTTGCAGTGTGTGGTCGTGCGTTGTCGTGAAGATACAACATCTTTTGACATCGCAAATTTTCCGATAAATTTGAATTCGTTTCACTTCCCTACCATTCGGTAAACGAATCGAAGATCTAATTTCACAAGCGGCGGGATTTTCAATCAACACCGACATTGTAAACAAGCACATCAAAGCGTACGTGGCTGACAATGGCGCACGTTTCTTCTTGATACAGAGCGTCTACCGCGCATGTGCGAAACTGCGATCGCAGCGCTGCAGCAGAGATAGATTGAAACAGAACTTACTCTCTGGACGCCCCTTGTATTACAGCACAGGAAATTTAAACCAAGAAAACACATTCATAATAAAATTAGTTGTGCTGTATTGTAAGACTTGATGAATTCACTTCAAAAGGCGCTCAAAATGTCCTCCATTTACTGCCAAACGATGTCAAAGTCTGCCTTTGAAATTAGTTAATGTTTCCAACAACACTTCGCCTGATCAGCTGCGTTTCTCGCCCAATTCTCTGCTTCAACTTTTATGGATCTCTTGGTCGGTCCTTATAAACCCTCCACTTCAAATATCCCCACAAGAAAAAGTTTAAGGGATTCAGGTCAGGAGATTTTGGCGGCCACTCCTCTTCTGTCAATCCATCTTCCTGGAAATTTAAGATTTGGTAATTCTGTAACTCAGTTTGACCTTCCAGATTCTCCTTATTCCTAAAAGTTTAAAGTTTTGCTTACTGGGGAATGAATAATCTTTCGTTCTATATGATTTTATTAAACAAGACACAAACCACATCTTTGGTCCTCCTATCACCATATCCCATCATTATTATTTCAATTCGTTGTTTTTCTGTAAGTTGTACCATGTAGATTTTGGAAGATTTCAGAAAGATTTTGCAATGAAGTAAGCATTGTTGTCCTTATTAGCTTAGCTTTTGTCTGTATTTGTTCAATCCAAAGCCACATATTGAAGTAGCCTACTGCATTGTTTAACTTAAAACTACTCAATTTGAAGTATTTTTTTTTTTAATTTACGTCCTCCAACGTTTAAGTCATATCGGACGATGAATGGAATGGGTGAAATGATGCTCAAATGAGCCCAGGGTCCATAGAGCTTAGAGTTATCCGACATTTGTCTTTCAGCATAAGGAAAAATCCTGGAAAAAACTTTATCCAGGTAACTTACCCTAACCGAGATTCGAACTGGGGACCTCTTGAACGTGAGGCAGACACACTACCATCTACGCTACCGAGGCGGGCTATTTGAAGTAATAATGTGTTTTCCTTTGCTCGGTAAACATGCAGTTAGGTTGTAATAAATTTAAGTTGAGGTTTGAAAGGGTATTTGTTTGTACTTTCTGAACTGGAGCAGTGTAGAAAAAAGAAATGTTGCAATTCTTTTAAAAAGACCTCACATCCTTTATTTGCAATCATAGTAATGCGAGGGCTTGTTGATATCTTACAGCTTTTCTAAAACATATCACTTCACAGATTGGCAACAGCGGGGTTACAGGTACAATGTAATGTGCAAATACTCATATGACAAGTATACTTAGTTTCAGTTTACTTGTATAACTTCTTTAGTAATATAACTAGATCAGAAGAGGTAGTGTTTATTTCCATGATATGTAACATATATGTGCATTTGTTATTGGCAGAGTAAGGTTTTTTAAAATTTACGTCCCCCAACATTTAGTCATATCGGACGATGATTGAAATGGGTGAAATGATGTCCAAATGAATCCGGAGTCCATTGAGCTTAGAGTTACCCCACGTTCGCTTTTCAGGATAGGGGAAAACCCCGGGAAAACCTTATCCAGGTAACTCATCTTGACCGAGATTCGAACTCGGGACCTGTTGAACGTGAGGCAGACACGCTACCATCTACGCTACCGAAGCGGGCTTGTGAGCTTGTTATTGGCAGAGTAAGTTGTGTGAGTGCATCGCATCAGAAATGTTTTTAAGAGTGAATACAGGTAATAGGACGTCATTATTCTATTCTTTTGGGGGTGTATCCATCTTTAAACATATTTTTTTATCAAATTTATAAATTATGTGTACATTATCGCCTCCATGTTTATTTGAAATCTCGTCGACTTCGGGTAAGTTGCGATTTTTACAATTCGTTAAAAGTCCGTATGTCTTTTTCGAATACATCAAGAGTTACTTATATGGATTTGGGTTGTGTGACATTTTATTCGTTCGTTTTCGCAGTATAAATATATTTTTGAGTTATTTTTGAAGCAGTTTTCATCTTAAGGTTGCTGCATCATTTTTGCGCGACAAATTCACGTCATCGCTTCAGTAGCATGTCACGTCTGGCTGTTCTACATAGCGCAATATGCCGCCTCTTAAGACATCGAAACCTTTGCTATTATAGATTCTGGTGCCTTCCTACTCACTTTCTTCAATCATATAAAAGGGTATAATAAAGCGTCGGGTTAAACTAATTGGGTATTTATTGTAAGGCGAAAATCGAAAGAAAAAAAAAAAAAAAGAAAAGAAAAAGTCTTTTCATGTAGCTCGAATTTAATGAACTCTCGGATTTGCTACACTCTATTATGTATCCTTTTGTGGTATGTAACTTTTTCAGTAATCTTCTTTAATTTTCCTTATTTTTGAGTTTTCTTCATTTCTAACTCGCGTATGAATTGCGTTCATCAGTTTTAGTTGATTTGTATTCGAGATGCAATTGTTTTTGTTTAAATATTTTAATTGTTTCGTAAAACTAGATGTTTTATATTCTAATTATTTTAGATACTTGTACTTTCCTTCTCACTTATCCTTCAACTCTTTACGGACCCCAGTTTTTATATTTTGCATCTTTATTCAAAATCAGCGCTATCACTAACAGTTTTATATGTTGTGTTACTCTTGTAGCATGTAAACGTTGGATACTATCATACCTCTAGCAGAACTTTATGTAAGTTTCACTTTAGCTAGAGAGTGGTGCGAATTACGCTTTGAAAACAAGCGAAGGTACCACAAGAACTCGCCGGAAACAAATGAAATAAAAACGCTGAGCAAAATAGTTGGAAAAATATTGTATAGCGCAGTTAGAAATAGGAATAATAGAAGAGATTTTCAAAATTAGCCGTGACAGAATGAGTTGCAAGGAGGAATGACTGGGATGAACATTTATCTAAGATGTTGGAGGAAGGAATAGCAAGAACTGTAAGGGACAACACCGTAGAAAGGTAAAAAGAAGTCCAGGGCGATCAAAGAGAATATTGTAGGCGAACTTAATTAATCTATAGAACAGGTGACTGCGCTTAACATAAAGAGGAGCAAGGGTAACGAGCAAAAAAGAGGTCTCAAGTTGTAATAGTAAAGGGCAAACAAGTGGTAGATAAGAAAAAAAAAAAATAAAGAAAACTGCTTTAGTATATCTCATACTCATATACGCAAAGATGCAGAGTAAACAAGTCTTAGTGCGTTGCAGTCTCGTGATTCTTCCACTTAATTTTCCAGAAAAATACTCTGTGTACTTAAAGGAATTAGATGTACTTAATATCGAAGTAAACTTTATTGCATATTTATACATACATTCGTTGCAGGCACAAAGAGGATACAATAGACTAAAATTATATTATGATTTTTGCAAAGCGGAACATGAAATACTATCCTCCTTACATGACCACGAGAGAAAACGAATAGCGTCTTACCACTTAGAAATATCAATTAACCTTTGAAAGTTCAAATCAATAACAAAGATCATCCGAAATGGTTAACAGCATAGAAAATTGATCATTCATAAATTGTCTCCTGCAACGAGATCTGCACGAGGACTTCATATTCGGAGAAAATTCACGGTATACATTTTATTATGCATTCTTAAGGATTTAATGGGGATTTGGGGGCAGGAGGTTGTTGAAAATCTTCGTGTCGCATCCTTGGGACAATATGAAATTAAATACCAAGTTTGGTAATCAGCTGGTTCTAAGTAATTCCGCTCTTTCTTCTCTCTCTCTCTCTCTCTCTCTCTCTCTCTCTCTCTCTCTCTCTCTCTCTCTCTCTCTCTCTCTAAGGTTTACCCCGGGATTTTGCCTTACCCTGAAAGAGAATGTCGGCTCTAAGCTCTATGGACCCTCGACTCATTTGAGTATCATTTCATCCATTTCTTTCATCCTCCGATATAACTTAACGTTGGAGCACATAAATTAGAAAAGGAAAAGACACCTCTTGCAGTAGGCCTAAAAACTTACATTTTCAGTGAAGTATCCTTGTTTGGATGGAGAGCAATATTCCCTGAGAATGTAATTATATTGGTTGCATGATCCTGTGGTATTGATGTAGTTTATACTGAAATTAAACAGCATTGTCAAGTCAATACGAGTATTTTTTTTTTGTTCCATTTATACCCCGCCTTTAACTGTAATGGTGTATGGGCGGCCGTTCTCCTTTGGAACATATCGAAGGTCTTAACTCGTATTCGTTGAGGTTTAATCATTAAATCATGCACACATTCGCACTCTCATTCGTACTTCCAGACTCTGGGGAAGATGACGAATTATCTTGACTAGAGAAAAATACTCACACCCACTGTCGGGAATCGAACCCGGGACCTCCAGCATGGCAGATAGGGTATTCTACCGACAGAGTTACGGGGCCAGCCAATATGAGTATTGTAATACTGCGAAATAACGTTTAAACAGCGAATTCCAGAGATTACGGGGATTATTTTCTTGTTGCTGTTCATATATCCATTGAATAGATTATTGAAAATATATAGTCTATTACAAACACTCTGCCTCCTTGTGTATGAAACTGTTACATTGCTGCATTTTAGCCACTCCTTTATAGTGGTTTTGATCTGGTCGTCTCGCCCACAGTTTGGCGACAGTTGTGTGATGTGGCATGCCTCACAAATAGATTATTGCATTGCGATGGTCAATGTTTGGAAAGTGATTTCGAAACAGGACAAGAATTAGAAATGGTCCGGCGCGTGAATTATTCATATTGGCTGGGCTTCCTTTCTGCTGGAACTGCGCCATGGGGATGTGATCTGCGGCTACACCCTCTTTTCAACAAGGGTGACCTGATTAACCCTACAAGCTTCATTCTAGCGCACATATTCTGGGACTGAGTCGTTTCATGAGGAAGGACCATCATATGGCTATTTGTTTGGGAAAATTCAAAGAAACGCATCCTGCGTGTTACTTAAACTGTCAAAGATTTGGAAAAGTAATGTTATTCACCCCTTTCCCTGCTCATGAACAGCAATTCATAGCTTCTGCTTATAAATTGTGTGATGAATGGTCTTCATTTAAATTTAGTCCCCGATATTACTACTGATTCGACAGATCGTACATACTTTTTATAGTACACAAAAGATAGGGTAAAATTGTTACATTAGAGGAGCATTAAGAAAAATCTGATTTACGTGACTTTCTCTACTCTACAAATGCTTACTTCTCTATTCATTGTTAAGACAAACATCTTATTGCTAATCTCATTTCAGATGCAAGCAGAATATGGACCCTAGACATCTGTTTAAAGAGTGGTCGCTATGGGGTGATTTACGCCCTCCAACGTTAAGTCATATCGGACTTTGAATGAAATTGGTGAAATGTTGCTCAAAATGAGTCCAGGGTCCATGGAGCTTAGAGCTACCCGACATGCGCCTTTAAGGATAAGGGAAAATGCCGGAAAAAACCTTATCCAGGTAACTCACCCTAACCGAGGTTCGAACTCGGGACCCCTTGAATGTGAGGCAGACACTCTACCATCTACCCTACCGAGGCGGACGATGTAGTGCCTTTGAATTCCCGTTCTCTTTGCATAGCCAAGTTAAAAAAACTAGTAAAAGCTGCCCATCTGATAAAAATATAAGCACTTAGATGAATAACAAGTAATAGCTCTGAAATGGTTCTGTCCACCAGAAAACTTCCATGAAAAGGCTAGATTTAGATGTAGGAATTTTCACGAAAATAGTCTTTTAACGTTCGTGGAAGATGCTGACCCAAAATTTAGTTTTTAAGCAATGCTTTCTCTCTTTCTCTTCATCTCATATTTGTCTAAAATGCCCGTTTGGATATGCATCTCCAAACATGTATTTCCTAGCAACTTTTTGGGTGAAATGCAAAACTTCTAATTACTGAAAATTGTGGAGAACGTAATAAAATTGACGAAGCCTTTTCCATATAAGTAGTTGGTAGGAATAAGGGGATTTTCTTCAATATCGTGTAGATATTTTGAAATATTGAATATGAAATGGAGTATATATTTTCTTTATTAGCTATTGTAGTGTTTTCCCTTGATATACCTCTTAAATCTATAAATTTTAGATATCGCTTCATTAACAGTCACGTTCGTAAACCATCATGCGCTTAGGTAGACCTGGGGAACATTACCAATCTATTCTTCCACTTTTCGAGCGGAAAACCGGTTCCACCTAAATCGTGTAATACTGCAGGTATAATCCGTTTTAAAGTTAGGACTGATACTGTAATTAATTGTTTAAAGGAGTAAAGCGGAACCAGTTTCTAGTACCTGATTTAATTCACTTAGCGAAGATATGTTGGTGCCTTTGATTAGCTAAAATTAAACATGAATCGATTTCCACTATGTGAAAGCTGGATTAACAACGTATTCTACTCTAACCAATGAAGGATGAGACGATAGTGGTGGGACACTAAGAATTGCGTTTTATTAGTTGGCGATGTCAGCCTAATTTTTAAATGAAATATAAGATTACTCTATTGTGTTACGTATGGGTAAATTGTAAAGCTTAGAACTTAGGATTTACAATCGATCCCGTAACTAGAGGAATAAGGAAGGTAGATGGTAGAGCAAAGGTATGAGAGGCCACAACCAAGTCTTATTAAAACCATTTACTACATTCTAGATGTTAAGTAGAAGTACAAAGCACTCCCTAAGTTTCAAGTGCCTTGCGGTGAAAATAGTTATAGCAATTACATTACAGTATTCGGGCTTACCTGTTGATCTTGCTGACTGACTCCCTCATTCACCATGTCTCTATTCTCCACCCTCTAAACTGACTATTCTGATTGCACTATTCTGACTTAGTGTGCAGTTAAATGTAGATTCTGCCAAAATGGCGATCTAATGCTAAATCAGCATTCCCACGCTAAATAAGCTATATAGATATTTCTCAAGCTAAGCTAAGCTCAAAACATCCTAACTGCAATTCTGCGTCTATGTGACTCATTACTTTAGTCAGGATGTTCCGTCCGGTCACTTGTATATGGTCGACATTAGTAAACAGGAAATTGATGTCATAAGCTAAGGTTATGAGAAATCCTGCAAAATGCTGTTCTTTTAAGTCAGCAGAATTAGGGACCTGAGAATGTTCAAACGATTCAGGTCACAGGAAGTGAGCATTGAATAATAAGATTTCAGAATTTGATATGTTCCCAAGTATTCCCCAACCATACATGTGACAGTTCACACCCTTGGAGTACTCTTCCGAGGCCTGCATTAAAGGAACATGACAAATATTTTGCCTTCCAATTCTCCCTTCGTGTATAGATTGCCAAGATATGCACTTGGACATAAATATCTCCTCTGCCTCCTGCAGAGAAGTGGTAGAGAAAGTTAAAATATAACATTTGATTACATAGTCCTTATCTAGATTGACTCTCATAAGTTACATTACAAAGATAATGATGCATCGCCCAAACTGGTTCAGAGGATTGCCAGAAAGTAGTCCAGAACGTAACTGTGCCAGAGAGTCAGCGCAAATGGGCAGCGTGGGAGGCTATTATTTTCATTCCACTGTTACGGTTCTTATAATGTTTTTTAACTTCTACTTGCTTTGATGTCCCCTCTGCTACACTTGGCCCATCTGCTTTTGAGTGCCACTTATCTTGAGTCCCATCACGTCTGCTATGCCCATCTTTTATATGGCTGAATCTTCAGATCTGTAGAACGTTTCACACTTTAAAGGGAGTATGGAAGTAAATGGATTATTTCCCTCAGGCTCATTGCTCTGTCCTTTGTTAGACTTGTGCAGCTGCTAGTCTTAGCTGAGACTGAATTTGGATTATTTAAAACAGTAAATTCAGAGATATTTCTCTATTTTGGTTACGAAATAAATGTAATTTAAGGTCCTGCCGCTTAACCTAGAGAAGTATATTCCACCCAAATTTTTGATATCGAGATTTCACAGTAAATACATTTGAGGTCCCTTGAATAAAAAATAGATTTTAGAAAAAGGATGTGTATGTATATGGGCGCCTATAAATAGGACACCTCAAAAACAAAAGGGGGATAAAACTACGTTTTATACTTAGTGTAGTGAAGATGCGACAAGAAGGTTTTAAAGAAAGTTTTACCAGGTGGTAAACCAGAAACAGGTGTACAATAACTAATTACACAGAAATATTCATTTTGGTTGCCTGATGGCACACGCAGTTTTCGATATATTTGATTTATTTTGAATATTGGAATATATTTTTTTAATATTTTTGAAAGTTGGTCCTAATCACTTTCTTTCTTTGGTCATCCAAAGAATATCGAATTTCAAAGGCAGCAAATACTTAGTACAGAGATCTGATTTATCGCTTCAGGCTTCTGTGCCCTCCCCTCGTCCCTTTTACTTGGATGAACTCGACAAAAACTTACTTCTGCAGACGATTATGTAGATTAATATGAAGTATATAGAAAAATATTTATAATCGCAAAAACAGCTTATAGAATCTATACAAAAAATTAATAAAACAATTCATAGTGATACATTCACATGAATTTCTATCAATTCTGCAGCGATTATGGTAGGTGTCACTAGTGGTTTTGAAATTACGTAAGTTCACGAGCGACGAACTCGGGAGGGAATTTATCTAGGGAAGTTCAAAACCACGAGTTGCATTTGTAGAATAAAGCAAATCACAAATAAAACAAATGTTTAGAGGCAGTAAAACAGGTTATTTGATTCCCTAAATCACATAGTTGTATATTAGCACATGATTAAAATATAACCTCACAAGTCACGACACACATGATCATGTGATCGTCACACCCAACAGTAAAGGAGCTGAGCGATAATTGTGCATGGTGTACAATAAATTTATCGATTTAGACGTCAGCGATTGGTTGGTATATGAAGAATCCTAGTGCATGATTGGTCTATACAACCTTAATGACGTATGTGTGAAATAGTCGCTATAAGCTTTTTTTTTTCTATCCACTTATGTTATTAAAGATGAGCATTTTCCGAAATCGTTTTGCCTAAAACTTCCTTGCAGCTACTGTGGGGGAAACATGGAATCACTATGGCTTAAGCACCATATCTTTAAAGAACATTTCGCACGTGTTGTCTTCGAAATTCCATTTTCTTTGCAGGACTACAGAAACAAACGAAGGGCAATTTTGCAGTTGAAGAGGTGCGAGTATTTGATAATTCAAACCAGTGATAGAGAATATTTCGGAAATGGTTAGTCCACGAAGACATTTGACTTAACAGAATTTATTTATAAGATTTTGATTATATCTTACGGTTTACGAATTTTAAAACATGTATTCATAATCAGTACTTCGCAAGACAGCCCCAGAAAATTCAAGGCACTCATTTCATTTGTTATACACGTATCTTTATTATTATTATTATTATTATTATTATTATTATTATTATTATTATTATTATTATTATTATTATTATTATTATTATTATTATTATTATTTGTAATTTTACATCGTCCAACGTTAAGTCAAAGCGGACGGTGAATGAAATGGGTGAAATGATGCTCAAATGAGCCCAGGGTCCATGGAGCTTAGAGTTACCCGACATTCGTCTCTTAAGGATAGGGGAAAACCCGGGAGAAAGCCTTATCCAGGTAACTCAACCTGACCGAGATTCGAACTCGGGACCTCTTGAACGTGAGGCAAAGACGCTACCATCTACGCTACCGAGGCAGGCTAAGTAGTATTATTTAATCAAAATCATTAGAAAAAATTTCTGGAAAAGTAAAAATAAGAAATATTTATTCATGTAAATGGCAGTTACGTTTGGTGGATTTTAGTTGTGCAGCATCTTTAGAAGACACATTACCATTTAATCGACCTTTCGTATTTGAGTTGTGCTCTTCTCATACAGACATGGACCCAGTTTCTAAAAATGTGTTGTTGTTTTTTTAATATAGTGAGTCTCAAAACGGTATTTGCAGGCAATTTTGATATCGAATGTTTCCTCTGATTAGCATATAGGTGAGCTGTAACAAAAAATTTTAAAAAAAGTAATGTGAATATAAGTTTTTTCCGCTCCTGAGTATACTCGTGGATGGATAATTGGATATTCAGACTGTGTAATTTTGAATATTGTTTAATCTGGCAGTCCTAATAAAGGGCCTAGGAAGCAGCGATATTCAGTGCACTGAAAATGGTAGGCGACTCAACTCTTTATCCTGGGAAGGAGTAGACCTGATATTACTTTGAAATGTGTTATTATGAAACGACGTAACCTTTGTGCCTTTTTGTTACATGATTCGCATGTAGTAGCACTATTTGGTCTTCGCGATTGTGTTATCGAGCAAACTGCCGACAATTTTCTGTTTCGATAAATTTATTTGAAGAGGAAATGAGTTCCCCAAGGGATTTTAAGTGGTGTAATTAAAGTTGAACACAACATGGGCAGTGCACGGAGTTGCGTGATTTCGGGACATGTTTGTTCTGCGTCAATACACGCGACAGTTAACATGGCTCGATGTTAGCGCTCGATGTTCGGTGCAATATCGTCTAGATAACCCACATGCATTCAACAGATCATTTGTATACCAAGTATAAATTAACGTTTGTTTTGTCTATTGATGGCTTTACTATAATTGATACTCATCTTCTTCCTGGAACATTGGAAAACATAAAAAGTGTATTTAACTGGTTTGATACATATTGTATATTTGTATGTAAAGCAAAACTGTGACCTAAAAGTTACGTCTTTTCTGATTCTATAACTAAGTTGTAAAGTTCCTTACATTGAATGTTTATGTGCGAGCAATCGTCGTGTACGCAGGAATGGCTGAACCATTCATATAAATTTTAAATCCCTTAGGTCTCGCTTAGAAAACGAACTATGAGAGCTGTCCAATAAAGAAGATCATAATTACGGTCATAATTTTTCTTACTAAAATTCAACCTTATTATATTCTGATAGCTTAATGTGAAACAAACACGCCGTACTAGTTTCATTTTTGGTACTCCTGGTTCCCGCCTGTGAGAACCATTAAAGTTCAGACACGTTCAGTATCGCCTACCGCTGCAATGGAGGTAACATGCAGTTAAAGTTGATGTTAGAGGGAGATCCGGAGTTTCTTTCAAACGTAATCACTGCTGATGAAACTTGGCTACATCATTTTGATCCTGAGAGCAAACAGCAAAGCTCAGTGTGGAAATCTCCTTCATTATCAACCCCCCGAAAAGCAAAGGTGGCTGCTTCTGCTGGAAAAGTTATGGTCATCTCATTCTTTGATATCCATGGAATGGTTTATCAGCAGGTACCTGCACACACATCAGTAACTGGACAATACTACAGGGATGTCCCGAAAACATTGAAAGTCCATATCAGGCTCAAAAGACCACATATCCATGAAGCAGGCTAGATGCTGCTCCATGAGAATGCGCGGCCACATATTGCCAATGCTGTTGCTAAATATCTTGTAAACTCAACGTGAAGTGCATCCCTCACCCTCCCTATAGTCCGGATTTAGCCCCATGTGACTTTTTTCTATTCCCCAACTTGAAGAAACGCCTTCGTGGGAGGCATTATCCATCATCAGAAGCCGTGGTAAAGGCTGCGGAGGCGATTTTGAAGGATGTCTCAAAAATGGTTTCCAACCTGTCTTTGAAGACTGGCAGAAACGCTGGGACAAGTGCATTGCATTTAGGGGAGACTATTTTGAGAAGGACCATCAAAATTATGAGGATGATTAAAGGTACGTTGTCAAAAATTGAGCAGCCCTTGTGCCTTATTATGAGAGAGTATATTATATCTCATAATATCCATGTTATTGTTTTATTCACATTATAATACCTCCTTTTTGTTTTTCTAAGAATGATGTGAAATTAAACAAATGCATTCAAATGTGCAATAGTCGCCACAAGCTATCGCAATGGAAGGAAGAGGGAGAACAAGGAATTAAAGAGAAAAATAAAATAAGCCTATCATGTAAAGTGGAGAGGTTCGGAAACTTCTAACGTTAAGGAAAAAGTCTCGCCAATTGTCTTGTAAAAAATTGTTGACCACCTGTTTTAGATTACCATCTAAGTAAAACAATGAAAAATTCAGTCGCAATGAAGTGGACTTGATAGGATATTCCCAGATTATTCAAGATGGGCATTTTACTTCTCATGATATATTGTGAAATATATGAGCAAGCTACTACAGACGTTTGGCAAACAATAAAAGATAACTTTAGCACAAAAATACCCAGGATGTGTGATACTGAATTTAAATTTATTTTTAGTACTTATGCAAATTTTCGCTGTTAAATAATGCTATCCCTCATAAAGGCTATTTTATTTTCTAAAGATGCTTTAACTTCAGAGTATCTACTTGAAAACGTAATTTCAGGACATTTCGACACACGATCTTTTCATCAGCTTCTAAGTTTAATTGTACCTGTCTAAGAATGTGACAAGGTGAATAAAATATAGTAACTATACTCACGTACATTGCACTTGAAACTTATAATTAAAATATTATTTTATTTACTTTATTATTTTATTTTATGGTTTTGTTCCAGTTGGCAAGGAGTTATCTGAAATTACGTTTCTATTCGCCCAATTATAATCGTTCCTGTAGAAGAACATAAGCTGTTTATTATGTACGCTGTAAATTAAGTGATGTATGCCCATATGGAGAATGACCTTTAGTTGTTGTAAATTAAAGCATGTCAAAATTATGTTAGTGATTTGAACTGCGGAAACACAAAACTTACAACGGGTTGAATATTCCTGCAGGGATAAGACACAACACTGTTGTAACGCAGAGGCGCTAAATATATGTCGTTATATTGTTCATCACAGCGGATCTTTAAATTTGTTGGCGAGGTCACTTTTATGTGGGTGCTAGGACTGGCAATAAAAAGGCACATGACTTGGCAGAGGAAAGGCGAAGCAGCCAGGAGATCAAACAACGGAATCTGGCAATCCATTACATTTATTTCTCAAGTTTGGTTATTGGCTGTAAACAGAAGGAACACTTGGTTAGCTTGCAAATAAATCTAAGTTAAATAACGCCAAATTATGCTCTTCCCGTCTGATTCTTTCCAATATTATGAATCACTTCGGCAAAGCAGGTGTACATCCTCTGCTCGTAAAGTCGCAAGCTGTGGTATCGTATGGTCCTGGTGACAAGGCTGCGCCGGATCTGTTATCATGGTTATACCCCAAGCTGGAAATCACATGCAACTGATATCTAGGCTTGGATCCGTCACCTGTTTAATCACAGTTATATGCGATTTCTGGAATCATATGGGCCGGATGTCAAAGCTTACATGCCCCACATGTTTCATATTGGTTACACACGAAACTTTGGAATTATATGGGGCTTGAATCCACCCTCTGTTTCATCACAGCTATGTGAGAAGCTGTAAAATCATATGTAGCTGAAGTAAAGGCTTTGGATCCATCATCTGTACCATCACAGCTGTATGCAAAGCTGTGGAATTTGGGTGGACGATGTCATAGTTCTTGTCAAGTTATGTGAGAAACCGGAAATCACATGTAGCTGATGTAAAGGCTTTGGATCCATCATCTGTGCCATCACATCTGTATGCAAAGCTGTGGAATTTGGGTGGACGATGTCATAGCTCTTATCAAGTTATGTGAGAAACCATGAAATCACGTGTGGCTGATGCCAAGACTTGGATCCACCATTAGCTTTACCTGTTATTTATGAAGCTGCGGCTATCTCATGGGTTGATTTAAAGATTTGGATCGCCATCTGCATCAGATCTAATCTAATCTTGTATCTTTTTGGATGTCTATAACGTACCAAAAGCCAAATCGGTCGAGTGGGGCTGCCAACAATGAACATTGATCATCTTGGTTACAGCCAAGGCCTACCATATGGAACTGAATCGAACGAACAGCACATTTTATTATTATTATTATTATTATTATTATTATTATTATTATTATTATTATTATTATTATTATTATTATTATTATTATTATTATTATTATTATTATTATTATTATTATTATTATTATTATTATTATTATTATTATTATTATTATTATTATTATTATTATTATTATTATTATTATTATTATTATTATTATTATTATTATTATTATTATTATTATTATTATTATTATTATTATTATTATTATTATTATTATTATTATTATTATTATTATTATTATTATTATTATTATTATTATTATTATTATTATTATTAAGGAATGTATACGGCCCGCCTTTCATCCACGTATATGCGTATGTATTAAGCATTCACACAAAATATGATATCTCTATTCATCTTATGGTATTCACCGCTATGGTACTATATCATATGTTTAGTCTTGATACGCTCTTACAACAGAGTGGGAAGTATTTAACAATCGAAAACTTTCAAGCACGTCAAATTATTTATGAGGTTAGGAAATGTAAATGGAATACTTAAAAAATTACTAACGTTACACACACATATCCGAGTGCGCGAGAAAGGACAACTGATATTTTAAGGAACTCTGTATTTTCCTGTAGCAGAAATTTTTATTTATTCTTCTTTGAATGCTAGTTCATAAAATCACACGAATACGATATAGGTATAATAAACCTGAAATACTAGTACAAAGTATGTAGTGGAAGGATACCAGTATGTGGTGTCCTTAAAGCTTAAAGCTTTTTGTTCCTAATGACTTTGATAATGGGTACAGTCAAAATTAAAATTTATTTTTGAATACATGTTTTGTTTGTGTTTGATTGTACCAAAAATGTTACCGACATTGTTACTGACAGGAGAGAATCTTAAACATTTATAAATCTTACAGTTTCCCCAATTTGAAAAGAAGGAAAACTATATCGAACAGTCTGAATTTATAATACCACTTCATTATTTCAGAGTATCTCTGTATTACTTTTTAAAACAAATGTCAAATTTATAATAAAGGGAATTTCCTTCAAGGCTGGCATAGTTTTCATGGACTCAATCCTTGCATATGTGGCACTGGATTCAATGCTGAAATGTTCTCCATAAATGACGCACTTGGTTTTTTTTAATATTCAAAGATCAGTGTTTTTCCCATTCTTCGTACGTGAAATCGCTAAAATGTTGCGGTTCAAGGCCTGGGTGCCACAACAAGTAAATGCTGACTTAAAAGCTCCGTTCTGCACACTTTGCTGCTAATTTCTGGGTGCTTTTTTTCTGTGGCATAAGATTGCTAATTAACATATTTGGTTGTTCGATGCATCGTCCTCTTTTTATATGTACCCATGGCAGGTTTCACTTTTGTTACATTTCCTGCAGAAATTAACTTCAGTCTTATCTTCTAATGTGCTTTTAGTCACCTAGGGAAGCAAAAGAGTAGGTCTAATGCTTAGTTACCTCCTCCGCTAGTACTTCATCAGTCGCTAATGTCATGTTTTCCACTGTCCAGTTTCCTCTGTTCCTTCCTACATTTGTCTGAAACAAATATATAAAATAATTGATAAGGGAACTACGATAACGTTTTCCGAGTTCTTGTCCGATATTGGGTGCGTTACACATAAAATGTGAAGGAGGTACCACAAGTAACGCATTTAAATAAAAGCAATGCCTTCATCCATATTTTTACATTAACATACTTTGGAACGCTTAAAAGTATATTTGACTCGCCAGTATTGTAGTATGAGGTTCACAAAATTATCTTCGTGCAACAGGAAGAAGTTTAGGAATAAGAAACCTCTCTTTTACGCGATCAATTGTTTAAGTCATACAGTGCTCCCTTTCCGGTCTGACTCTTAAGAAGGCCCTGAGCTAAATTTGCTCACACATCGTACCGAAAACCACGAACTGATATTATCCGATATGGAGTTCCGTCCGATACCGCGTGACTTTCCTCTACGTTTATCAAATTCTTTAATGGGGCTTGTTTTGAGAAAATGAAAGGTAACGCGAAATGCATAAGGCAGTATGTTGTTGGAAACATTTCTTAGAAATCTTAAATTGTGACTTCACTCGAATAATTAGGTATTTGTTTTTGACAGAAACTGTTCATATAGGCACAGGCAAAATCATGGGAGCATCAATTGACTTAAAATCTCTTTCGGCAAAATCTCCGTATAAAAGTTTTGTATGGAACACAATACTTGCTCTCCTTGTTATAAATAAGCAGAGAAAGTAAACATTTTACAGACGCTTTGCCTACCTTAAAAAGTTGGCGAGTTTCGTAAGAGTTTGATTTTTTTTTCTTTTTTCCAAAATTGAATAACCTCCGCCACGGCATGTCAGATATTAATGGCCGTTGGCGCGGACTTTTGTCTTCTAGAATTTATAGCGCAGAAAAAGAGACTAACGAGTAGGCGCTAAGAAACTTTGGCAAACTTTGAAGGCAATGGAATATTACAAAACGCCTTAAGAGATGTTACACACTAAGTTAAGTTTGTAAACAGAAAGGGCAGGTGAAGTTGTTTATGTTGGGCTAAAGGGTGTGTCTCACTTTTAATTAGCTCAGATCCGTCTTGCAAGGTGGTAGTGGAACGCTAGCACACGTAGAGGTTATATCCACAATAGTGTCATCTGTCGCTGTGTTTAGATATTTGATAGGAATCTTCTAATCATAGCCTTTTGGAATTAGATGTTCGTAATCTGTATTTTCATTATACTTTCAGCTAAACGTAAGATTATTCCAAGAAGGTTAGTGGAACAGAGATTGTTCGGTATTAAAGTCAGGATTGAATACTCAACGTGACACAGTTCAACCGATTTAATAAAAGGGGAATAATTGAAATAATACATAATTGAACAACAAGGTATCTTCTTAATTTTCGATGATATAATGCATACCTCTTCTGAACGTTAAACTAATGAATAAGACACTCTAGAAGCTCTAAACTTTGAATGGTGGAATCCAGCTAACCTTAAGAAATAAATGTAAAATGAAGTGAGGAAAAACTAAACTTTTGCTTTGGGGAGGGGGGACCCCATTGATTATTACCTGAAAGGAACAGAGAGTACAAAATGCTCAATCGAATTTATAAAGAACAGGAGAATGTATACTTTTAGATAATGTAGAATATTAAGATAGAAGAGACTAATATACTGATATATATATATACTGATATATATATATATATATATATATATATATATATATATATATATTCCAGCAATGATGGGATATCCTCCAAAATGCAGAGGTTTTAGGAAGTGAAAGCATTATTAACACATACTCCAATATAAACCAAATGAAAACCGTTGTTCTCAGGAAGTAATGACTGATTGAAGACAGAACCGACTGCAAGGCCAATCCATGGAAATGAAGAAGCATTAGCAAAACAAAGTGCTGCAAAGTAACTGAGCAACTTAAGTTCATCTATTAATAAATTACCCAGCAAATGGTAGAAGGAGATAATATAACTAAGATCCTCTATCAGCGAGTTACTGAAGCAAATGATAAAAATGTGCCAATGAAATAGGACCATCTATCAGCAACATACGTAATTAAAACTGCAGCAAAGTGACTAATTAACTAAGACCATCTGTCATCAAATTATCCATGCAAATCGTGCAGGAAGAGAGTGCCCAGTTATAGTCATCAATCAGTAAGTTAATTATAGAGGAAAGTAATTAGGAATAAAAGCCATTTCTCTGGCAGACTTTAAATCATTGCTCTCAATGCCTGGGACTTAAGTACTTACAATAGTAAGTCGCCACAAACGGTGTATCTCGGATGCGAGAGCCCCTAGTGGTCTACCGGGGAGATATATGAGTCAACTGGAGAATTTAATGTCAGGACGGTGCGTTGACCATGATAGCTCAAAGGTTAAGAGCGACTGGACGGAAACCAGTAGATCCGTGGTTCAAATCCCGGTCATGGCATTGAATTTTTCATGTTGACTCTATCCATCAAATATCTTAGCCTATATACGGCTAGTGTGGAGAAATGATTAATTTCCATCAATTAACTAATAACCCTTGGAATTTAAGTGACGTTATGCAATGCTTTAAAATGTTTTGTATATATTAGCTGAAGGCACGGGCGCGCGCGCGCGCGCACACACACACACACACACACACACACACGTTTGGTATAAAATTTATGTTTAAAAAGCTATTTTTTTTTTTTTTTTTTTTTTTTTTTTGTAATTTACGTCCTCCAACGTTGTCATATCGGACGATGAATGGAATGGGTGAAATGATGCTCAAATGAGTCCGAGGTCCATAGAGCTTAGAGTTACCCGACATTCGTCTTTCAGGATAACGGAAAACCCCGGAAAAACCTTATCAAGGTAACTCACCATGACCGTTAAAAGCTATCCCAACTCTATTTAATGCCATTATGTAATTCTTTAGATTTTTGGTATACTATCTTTGAAAGTAGACAAAATGATGAAATGAGCCTTTTCTTGATATCCAGAGTACATAGCTTTGAATTTAGGTTTTATTAATTTAATATTTATCGAAAACATATTTATTTTCCCCAATTAAGTGTTACGTATTGTTTTACTTTCTCCAGGAAAGTTTAATTGTTACACAAACTCCAGTCTTTGATTTTAAAGAACTATATCTGCGAAATAATGTGCAATATGTGAAGTCTTCCAAATTTTCAACAGAGGCGAATTTCACCTGAGACTCTGTTCTCAGTTTTTAAAATTTAAGTGCAAAGGGCTATGAAAATTTATTTATCTCTATAATTATTTAATAAGTCTGCAATAAAAATTGAAGCTGGACTGCAAAAGGTTTTTTTGACATACCGAATACCTTCTATTGTAACAAAGAAATGTTTTTTCATTTGAATAACCTAGACAAACTCTGGACGCCCGCCTTGGTAGCGGAGATGGTAGCATTTCTGCCTCACGTTCAAGAGGTCCCGAGTTCGAATCTCGGTCAGGGCGAGTTAACTGGATAAGTTTTTTTTTTTTTTTACGAGGTTTTCCTTAATCTTGAAAGACGAATGTCGGGTAACTGTAAGTTTCATGGACCCTGGACCCATTTGAGCATCATTTCAGCCATTCCATTCGTCGTCTGATATGACAAAGAAAGTTAAAGGACGTACATTAAAAAAAATGGACGCTGACGCTTTAGTTCTTAACAAAAGTGAACTATTGAGATTGATTTTCAAAAAATATTGTCATTACTTACTTATAGAATGCATTCGTAGCTTTATTAATAACCGATATTTCGAAGTTGAAACCCCTCTGGTGGTTGCTTTCGCAAGAGACTCCCTCCCATCTCGAAGAGTGCGACTATAAGGCCAAAGTTGTTCACATTTGTTCACATTACGCACCCCTTTGCTCCCATAAAGTGCATTCGTATAGATATTGGCGAAAGAGGGCTAATTACGCGTATCAGTTTACCAGAAAGGGAAAAGTTAAACTTTGAAAAACTCAATAGAACAATTCGCCCACGTATGTTAGCATACATGGAGTAAAATAGCAATTCAGCCATCTTCTATATTTATATCATCCACCGGCCACTTTTAAAATACTACTGGATCAAATTTTGGTGTAACAAATCAAAATGACGCCTTCAGTATACCAACACGAAATTACAAGTTTTGTTTCTCAATACACACAGTCAAATTCATAGGGGATGTATTGCAGTTTCTATAAATCCCGGAAGGATGTAACTAGACACGAATATATTTAAATTTCTTGATGGTTAGACCATTTTTTCCGATCACGATGCATTTTGGTATAATTGACTTCCGCCAAGAGTACATTTACGTATACGATATTTGACATACGGAAGAAAAGTTTTAGTATTAAAATTAACGACTGTGGCCCATTTAAAGGCAAATAAACGAGTGTTACTAATGCAGTGTATTAGTAGCCATGCAATACTGATGCAATTAAAAGAGTGTGTCTAATTCTTGACCGCATTATCTTAGAAACTAGACATCCACTTAATTTTACATGTCTTCTATGTTCCCAGCTGCACTTTTATACAACGTTAATTATTAAGGAGTTTATACCTTTTTCCTATCTCTTACACCATTTTTAAATTAAAATGGATCACTATTAAAGAACCGCAATCTTATTAACACTCAAATAGATAGAGAACAGCATTAAGGCGTTTGTTTCCATCGTCCTAACATTTAATTTATTAGGTGGTCTCATAAGTAATGTAGTTTTTTTATTTTTTCTTATTTTGGTGTTTTGGAAAATTTATAAGGTTTCTTTGGTTTGACAATGCTATTTAAGGATGCCATAGCTAGTGTTGCGTACCTTGCGAGCATGTATCAGTCTTCAGTTGTTAATAAACAATCACCAAATGCAGATAACAAAGTTTGAACTTAGAGCCCTTCTAAAATACTACTGGAAACAAATTGTAAACCCGCTGCTGTAGCTCCAAGAATATGTGAAGTGGAAGGAGAAGGTGTCGTTAGTGAGCTGTGTGGCACAGCGATGGTTCGAGCGTGTCAACAATGGGGACGAAAACACTAAAGATTTACAACGTTCTTGAAGACCTAACGTTGGGAGTATTGAGTATACACGCCACGTTTTGCGAGGAAATCCGCAAACAAGTGCCCGTAGGCTTTGAGAAGAACTTGGTGCATCAAAAGATACTATACATCACCACATTAAGACACTTGGGCAATCATACAGATGCTGTAGATCTGTACCTCATGAACTGACACCTCAACAGGCTGAACATAGAATCGATATCTGTCGTCAGCTTAACCGTTATTCCATGTATGATAGATTTATAAGGAAATTTGACACGTGTGATGGAAAATCGACTTATTACCGAAAACCTGATGCCTCTAAACACTGGCTTGATCCCCGCCAACCTGCCAAAATCATGGTTAAAAAATTCACCTCGATCCCAAAGTAATGTTGTATGTATGATGGAATTTTGAAGGTGTGAGTGAGTCACTGGGAGTCTGTTTCAAACGGATGGGCGATTATACGGATCTTTATTCTCATCTGGAACGAGTTAGTGAAATTTTGAGACGGAGATACCCAGCATTATTTAACCAAAATAGAGTTGTATTGCATCAAGACAATGCAACACCCCATGGTGCAAGAACTACCATGGAAAAAATGCAGGAATTGGGTGGGATCGAACTGATACCACAGCCAGCATACAGGCCTAATCTCGCACCATCAGATAATCATCCGATCCATTTTTTACCTGGAAGAAATTTTGACATCATTGAAGCAGTGCAAGTGAGTGTCATCGAATTATTTTCATAAAAATCAGACTGGTGTCATCGTGGAATAATAAACATCACTGAACGGTGGCGCAAGACAATAGAATCTAATCGTCTATACTTTGAAATTAGTTAATTGCATGTCAGAACACATTTCAAATAATTGTTTTTCCTAAAGAAACGACATTACTTATGATACGTATTTATGGCTGTCTTTAATAGTTTCTAAGAAAAAGGGTAGTTTATATAAAAAAGTGTGCAGAGTAATTGTTCGAAGTAAAAATGGTTGTATAGAAAAATTATTTGGCTTAGACACATGGAGGAATGTGCTACATTTAGCAGTGGTACAAATTTACAAAGCAAAACTTCCCTTAAAAGATAAACTAAAATTTACCTCTGTATTCTGAAGAACAGAGCACTTTTAAAATGAGCAGATTGGTAGACGCAGTACCGCATTCAAAATTACACTTAAAATGTAATTAGGGTGCCTGAAAACTTGAATGGTTATGAAAATGGAACATAGATCCAGTTTTACTTCAAAATAAAAGTATTCCGTCGGCGTCGGTAGCCGGATGGTGCAGAATCTGTCTCACGTTCAAGAGGTCCCGAGTTCGAATCTCGATTAGGGTAAGTTACTTGGATAAGGTATTATACAAATAAAAATATTTGCTAATTAACTTCCACGTATCTTAAGAAGTTGATGTTAATACTTCTATCTTCTTTATACCAGTTCGATTTCATGGACATTTTCCAACATCTTCAGTCAACACACTTCGTTGTCAAGGATACCATGTATTTGTGTATTACCAACATCTGAAGACGAAACAAACCTAAAAACAGAATGAATTGCCGGTATGTCAAAATTCTTTACGCGATTTTTAATTTTTGTATTTATTTTATTTATTTTGAAATAAATCCCGAGGTTAAATTATTAAAGCAATTAAATGTTCCCATAGATTTAATAGTGTGGGAAAAATATTTATTTTAAAAAATAAAAATCGCGTAATGAGTTTTGACATACCAGCAATTGATTCTGTTTTTAGGTTTGTGTCGTCTTCAGATGTTGGTAATACGTAAATACATATCCTTGACAAGGAAGTGTGGTCACTGAAGATGTGGAAAAATGTCCATGAAATCGATCTTGTATAAAAAAGATAGAAGTATTAACATTAACTTCTTAAGATATGTGGAAGTTAATTAGTAAATATTTTTATTTGTATAATATTTATTACTCCACTGTAACTAGCTTCATTTTCTGTGTACTTGGATAAGGTTTTATCCGGGGTTTTCCCTTATTCTGGAGGACGCATGTCGGGTAACTCTTAAACTCTATGGACCGTAGACTTACTTGAGCATTCATCGTCCGGTATGACTTAACGTTGGAGGACGTAAAATTACAACAACGAAAGTATTTCAACTATGCAGAAACGCGATCTTTGCGTTACAGCACTTTTAAAATGTTGCGAGACCGTCGAACCAATTCCGAGTTCCAAACGAGGACAACGCCCACAAGAAATCTTGCGGCCAATTAGATTTAATTATACTATTGAACTCTTCGAGTGCCAAAGGCTATACTATCATTAGCATCATGTGAAGTGATACATTTCGGTTACTATTATCATGATTATGGAGATGAATATGAATTCCTTTGACTTGATAAGTAGTTAATATAATAACTAACATAGATATCTTGTTGGCAATACCCACATTACGATTTCTAAGTTGAAGGTATAAAAGAACAAAGAATCACGAGTTGATATGAAAGAACTCTAGTCAGTAAAGTAATGTAACTGAACCAGGAGTATAATTCTTGTTAAGGGTTATCTGTAAATACTCGTTAACGGATATAAGCTCTTATTTGTGACGTAATGTCAGTTTGGAACCTGGAAACTGTTTTTGAAAAATATTAATTCTCACCAACAGTCTTGCATACAGTAATAAGAATAACCAATTGTAGTCATTGCGCCTTCAATTCGCTTCAACCCTTCAAGATGTTGCTTTTCCCAAAGCATTTATTTCTCTCCTAGACAAATGCCCCTCCGTTATTTTACAGGCCTGTGTTAGGCACCGTGCCGTTCAACGACAGATGTTTCTTGATTCTTGCCAAATGTTTATGGTCGCGTGTCAAATCTGCGTTTCTCCACGTCGAAAGAACGAACAGCACCATATTGTTACATTTGCCTTGTCCAGATTAGCGGTTTCTCGTGTGCCGAATGTAAACCTAATGCAAACAGGAGTGTACAGGGAGAGCACAGGCAACTGGTGCATGATTAAGGAACGCATGTTTATGCATAAAACCTCTTTTTATTGATTCTAATGTTGACAAGAGAGGTGGATCCAGAAGGATATCAGCTTATTTGCCCACACGTTCATAAATTGTTCACTGGAATTGAAAATTACTGGAAACATTGCGATTACACTTTTATTGCGGAACGAGACATTCTGTAAATTAGGAATTGAATATTAAAGCTTATGTGCTCATTTTTTTCCCAAACTGTGAACAGATTCAAATTTGTACATAAGGGATCGAAAATGCTAGTAAGCCTTTGGTTCTCCTGAGCAGCTTGGTGTCATTTCTTCTTGGCCTTCGCTTCTTTTACCTCAATCCACTTTTCTCTTAACCTATATAAGAATTGTCTTATACGTCTATTTTTTTTTCACCCATCCCCGTTAATATGCGTAACGCCACTACCTATTTGCTCACACTGTCCCATTTCTTATCCCATATTTTTCTCCTGCAATTTGTTAACTCCTTACATTCTACTAGATAACGAACAGTGTTCTCTTCATCTCCACAAAATTCACATATCCGTACCTCATTTCTTCTCAACCCTTTTAGATATATTATTCCTACTCTCATCCATGCTATGCCTTCTCTTCCAGTTTTGTCACATTGATCTATATATGTTTCCTACCCCATTCTGTCTTTAGTTGCTTATAAAATTTCAAAGATTTATTTTCTTCTGTACTTTTCCATATCTCCTGCCTATCTGTCTTGTACTCTGGTTCTCACTTCCTTCCAAAAACCGCTATGATTTGATTCCTCTGCTCTCCATAAATCTCCCATACCTATCTTCGATACCATTTTTCCAATTCCGACCACCAGCTATTTGTGTTCTTAATGTTTTTCTGTTGCTTCATATACAGACTCAATAATTCTCCTTTCTGCCCTTTAATGCACTTATACCAGAATTTCATTATTCTCTCTATTATTATTCCCCTCCTTTTTGTATTTCCCAACTCAAGTAATGCCAGTTCTCTTGGTCCCACATCTGGTCTAATTGTGTTCCTATCTCTGATGTGTCCGCCTCGGTAGCGTTGATGGTAGCGTGTCTGCCACAAGTTCGAATCTCGGTCAGGGTGAGTTACCTGGATGAGGTTTTTCCGGGGTTTTCCCTTATCCTGTAAGACGATGTCAGGTAACACTAGGCTCCATGGACCCCGGACTCATTTGAGCATCATTTCACCCATTTCATTCATCGTCCGATATGACTTAAGGTTGGAGGACGTAAATTACAACAGCAAAATGTGATGAGCCCCATACCTCCGCTGCGTACATTGTTCTGAATTCGACGACCGCTTCATACAGTCTCTCTAACCATCTGACATCTCCAGTTGGTCTGTAAGAATTCTGGAGTTTTCGCTAAGTCCCAAAGTTCAAGTGCACAAATATGTAATGCAAAACCTTACTAAAACGGATCCTTTATATAACAGAAGCCTGAAAAAAACTGGAAATAAATTTCGGATTGGAACTATTTCCCATATAAAACTATATATATGCTGGAAAACTGCCTAACGCAGAAATTGGAATATTTTTCGGGAACCGTTTGTTTAAATAACATGATTAAAACTAATTACTTTATGTGTAATGGGTTACAACGTGCATATATTTTAAAAAGTGCAGTAATTTTTTAGGGGGACTGCATTTGTACCGAAGTTCCATGAACCAGAAAGATAAACTGTAACCCTTCGAGGAAAAGGGAAAACACTCTCAATTCTCTTCCAACAGACATGGTAAGGTATAACTGTTTTTTTTTTTTTTCAGTGTGTTCATTCTCAGTTTCGTTGTTACAGGTGATAAAGTACGAGTGAAAGAAAACTGTTAACTTTGTTGGTTTTTAAAACCATAATTTGTGTGTACACAAATTCTCTATGAGTTTTAAATATAAGACATCATTGGATGAAAAAATTAAATTATTGAAGAAACCAAAAAGAACAAACGTCCAGCTGAAGATTTAGCTGTATTGTTTAAAGTGGGGAAAACTCAGAATTATAAGATTTTCAAAAAATAAAAATTAGACGAGTGGCTAAAGGGAACAGCATGCATATGAAACTCATCACAAAATCTACAGAGTATGACGAGCTAAATCGCGCTGAGTTCGTGTGGTTTATTAGTGCGCGCACTAAAGGAATTCCCATTTTTAGACTCGAGGTTTAGAAACATTTAGAAAATTAGGCAAAGACAATTTCAGAGCTTTCAATGGATGCCTCGAGAGTGTAAAACATATCCATAACTTTGTTTTGAATGCTGTGTGTGAAAAAGTAATTCATGTTGATATGCAGAAATTGCGGATTGGAAAGGGCAAATTGAAAACAAGAGAAACTAGGCGATAAACTAAAATTATTATATGTAAGAGGGCTGTTCAATAAAGAATAATTACAATTTTTTTGACCACGTACCTTAACTCATCCTCAAAATATTCTCAAAATATTCTCCCCTGAATGCGGTGCACTTGTCCCAGCTCTTCTACCAGTCTTCAAAGTCATGCTGGAAACCATTGTTGAGAGATCCTTCAAAATCGCCTCCGCAGCCTTCACCACTGCTTCTGATGATGGATAATGCCTCCAACGAAGGCGTTTCTTCAAGTTAGGAATAGAAAAAAGTCACATGGGTCTAAATCCGGATTATAGGGAGGGTAAGGGATGCACTTCGCATTGATTTTTGCAAGATATTCAGCAACAACATTGGCAATAAGTGGCCGCCCATTATCGTGGAACAGCATCCAGCCTGCTTCACGGAAATGTGGTCTTTTGCGCCTGATATGGACTTGCAATGTTTTGAGGACATCCCTGTGGTATTGTCCAGTTACTGATGTGTGTGTAGGTACAACATGGTGATAAACCATTCCATGAATATCAAAGAATGAGATGACCATAACTTTCCCAGCAGAAGCAACCACTTTTGCTTTTTTGGGGGTTGGTGATGGAGGAGATTTCCACACTGAGCCTTGCTGTTTGCTCTCAGGATGAAAATGATGTAGCCATGTTTCATAAGCAGTGATTACGTTTGAAAGAAACTCCTGAACTTCCTCTAACAACAACTTTAACTGCATGCGAATATCCTTTTGTTCGGGAATCAGCAGTCTTGGAACCCGTCGCGCACAAACACATCTCATGTGTGATGCTTCTGCCACCCACGTGTGGGTGACACCCAGTGAAATGTTCAGTATTTCAGAATGTGATCTTAAGGTAATTCGTCGATCCTCTCTCAAAATGGCAGCAGCTGTGTTGATGTTTTCTTCCATAAGAGCAGTAACTGGAGCACCTGATCCACCTTCCTTTGAAATTGATTGTCTCCCCTCTTTAAACATTTTAAACCACCTTCGAGCTGTGCTGTAGGGAAGAACAGACTCTCCATAGGCATCCTGTAACATTGTATAGGCCTCAACTGAATATTAGTTGAGACGAAAGCAGAATTTCAAAGCCACATATTGTTCCTCGCGTGTTACCTCCATTGCAGCAGTAGGCGATACTGAACATGTCTGAACCTCCTGGTTCTCACAGGCGGAAAGCTCGAGTACCAAAAATGAAACTACTACGGCGTGGTTGTTTCACATTAAGCTAACAGAATATAATAAGATTGAATTTTAGTGCGAAAAATTATGACCGTAAAAAAATTATGATCATTCTTTAATGAACAGCCTTCGTAAGTTCAAAGTAAAGTACGTAATACATCCAACTTATTATTATTTATACTTCATTCTTATTATTCCTTCACAGTAAACCTATGCGACTATTTAGTAATTTCTTTGTATTCAACCACATCCTCTGTAAGACGGAAAACAAATGCAGGAACGATCACATTCTGTTTGAGCTGTTTTACTGTATTTGATATAGTCTATCTATAAGAGGTTCAAAGTATATTAAAAATCCAATGGTGCAAGCTCTTATTTTTAAGATAAGTGTTGGATTGTTTATTGAAATGTAGGGTAACGTAAACTTTTGTGTGTGGTCCCTAATATGAATTGTACAGTATTTTGACTAGATGGGTTAAGCAGTGCTGATTTCTAAATGAAGGGGTAACCTAATAGAAGGGGGATTTTCGAGGGAGGTACAGTATACATAACTGTTAAGGAGACTTTGTCTGTACAAGCCAAACAGAGAATGTTAGATGATTAAAATAAGCATTGCAACCATTTTACCAGATTTTAAAACCAAAGTGTAGTAAATTCAAGATCGTACAAAACTGACTGTTTCGTACCAGTTCAGTGAAATCGAAGAGAATGGGATGATGTGTACAAAATATTTTACTTATCTTCCAATTGCTAAATTTTAAATCATTTTAAGCGTCCTCGCTTGTCACTTTGAGTTGAAAGTTAATAATTTAGATGTTTGCAATAAAGTGTCCAACATAAGTTTAACGGATATTCAACTCATTTTCCTCTAAGTTTCAAACGGTTAGAAAATGTTAATATAGTCTATGTCCATCTAGAAAATTGGTACTTTACTGAGACAAAAACATTACCTAAACCAATGAATGGTTTTTAAGATTACGCGCACATTATTTTTCTCTCTCTTTGTTTATTAATATGGCTACAGGTTTTAAATAATGTAGTTTTGATTACATACGTATGTATGCTTTAGTGTAATCAACAGTATTGCCATTTGCAGTGCGTTGAATTTGAAGAAATATTACGTAAGCAAAGAAATGTCTGTAGATGTTGAAGGAAAGCGTATAGTTTATTTCGAGATGAAGTGTGTTGATGTTGACCAGGACAAGCCAGGGGCAACAGTGAAAGTAGAGAGTTCAAGGTGATACACAAAAGGGAAGGAAATGTGCAAGCTCTTCGCAGTTTCCTCTGATGTAGAAGGGCCACAGTAAATCGCTTGTTACCTCTGGATAGTTAAAGCAGGTCACTCAACTGTATGAGCTTGGTCAGAGTGGAAACATTCGATGCATAGGATTAAAATTTCCTGAACCTTTCACTTTCTAACTCCCTTCAAAGATCTTGTCAAGTGCAGTAGATTACTTTGTGCTTGATGAGGCGCCGTTTATGATTTTATCGTAAGAGAGGCTCTCTTTAAGTGAATGCACGAAACCTCATTCGGGTACAGGACTGTACTTTCTCTCGTAGCTACTTATAGAAGCTACTAAGTTTGAGAACACTTTTGTATTCCACCCAGAAACTGGAAATAGAAATGGTTCTAGAGATCTTATATATTTTGAAGTTTCCTAATTTTTTTTTAAATACGCACACTTCTGAGTAGGTGTGTATGTAATCAGTAAAAGTTGGAGACGTTTTTCCATAGATATACTGCACATGTACTTACTGTTATCGCCTGCGCATATAAACAGCTGCAGGTAGGTAGAGCTTTACGCTGACAGCCGCCTCACTGCTAGAGGAAACAAAACAGTCGCGTTATACTGCACCTTGAGCTTGGGTCTGCATACACTTGCAAGGCAATGCTGCATTAGTTCGCAGAGTACAACGTTACGTTGTTTTCGGCGTTTGCACATTTCATGGCCTTGCTCTACATCTGACATCATTCATGCTCTGTGTTCAGCTAACCTATGTCGCCTGCACATCACTACGATGTTTACTAATGAACATGTATCAGAAAAATAAAGCTAAATACGAACTAGGTATTTAAGTTCTGCATCTGTTAAACATAAACATTCAAACCATTCCTCCATTTGAAATTTACCTTTACCACGAAAATGATCCTCATCTCAAAAATTACTCCAACAGCTTTGATCAAAAACAATGTTTTATGTTTAAGATACTAATGTGCCTTGAATTTTCTTCAACACCATTGGCGTACTTTATTTCGAATGAATTTTGTATAAATTTAAGGATGGTAAACCATACAAGAGTGTTGAAGGATATACAACTGGAAAAAATGTATGTTTCGTTAAAACCCATTATTTGAGATATATTTGGCCCATCTAAGAATTATTCACTGCAAATATTTCTGAAGCATTTATACTATCATTTATAAAAACGACTTTCACAGACATTGGGGTAATGTTATTAAAGTAGATCATTTAGCCAATCAAAAAACACAAAAAAACCTTAATTAAATCCTATGTTATTTTTAACACAAGTAGAAAATTACATTACAAAGTTTTTTTTCCGTATTGCTGAGAAATTGTCACTTAAAGTTACAATACATAGAAAGAGATAAACTTATTTTCCTTTTATTATGACTGAAAACCCCTTTTTTATTTCAGTACAATTGGCAACGCAAAAATAACAAAAACAAATTTTATTTTCCTCCTCATTTTAATAAGTCATTCACCTCGCGTTTAGCTGCAACGTGGAGTTCGCACTTGAGACTCAACGAAGCGGATGAATCCCAGGATGTGTAACTGGAGTGCCATTCGTTGTACCTCAAGCGCCAGCCTCACATTACAATTTCTCGGGGTTTAATTGCCTATTCCGATGCAACAAACGCTGTTCTTAATGTTACTTTTCATGCTATCAGTATCAAAATAATTCTGGGTTTTCGTTGGAAAATCATGCTGACTCAGCTTCTAAATAGGTCACTCAGTCAGCTTTCTTTTATTTTATTTAGCTTCCTCCGACGTAACACATTGGACGATGGATAGATTGGATCAAATGATACTCAAATGAGCCCAGTGTTCTTAGAGCCTAGTTATCCGACATAAATCTTTTAGAATGAGGGGAAATCCCGGAAATAACCTTATCCAGATAACTCGCCCTGACCCAGATTCGAACTCGGTACCTGTTGAACATGAGGCAGACACGCTATGTTTTCTCAACGCCTATTTTGGTTTTACAGGTGTATGGGTGACAGTTTTAGATATCTCACTCGGTATGGCATTTCAAACAAAATAGTTTCAATCATTTGTCATAAATTAAAATATTTTGAATAAAATTTACATGTAAAGCGTATTTGGAGGGGGGAGAAGTTTCTTGAAAACCTTCATGTCACATCTTTGGAAAGTACTGAATCTTTCCAGATACTGATGGTATTTGTCCATCAAATGAATGGTGCTATTTAATGCACATGCGTCTTTTTTTAAAATATTTTAATTTATTCATAGGGCCTCAAAATGTGTATCTTTTATGAAATCTGAATTTTCAATGTTTGGGTGGAATGTAACAAATCCCTTTACTTACTACAAACAAGTAATAATTTAGCAATCTCGTTAAAGTACAATGTTGTGTGGAATAGAATATTTTTGTGGTGTTAAACTTAACTGAGATTGGAGAGCATTTTTAATTAACTTTTTCAAGTAGCAATCCTATTCGTTCTTCTCGTCGCCCTGCTAAGAGCATGGTATTTCAAAATAATCGTGTAGCCGTTAGCACTTTTGTATCCCAGAAGGAAAAGAGTAATGAAAATTTATCTAAATTACGAGAGTGGGTCAAAAAGTAATGCCTCCTATTTTTTTCTCTTTTAACTGCCAAGAAAATTGAATCCACTTTACATAGCTTGAAAACTACAACATTGACCATTAATTTGTCACTATTCAATATAATCTCCGTCCTTTTCCACAGTTTTGGTCCACCTTTTAACTAGGGCATGTATTCCAGTGTGGTAAAACACACGGTCTTGCTTCCTAAGCCATTGACGCACGGAAGTTTTCACAGCCTCCTCATCTTCAAATGAATCCCACGATGAGCTTCCTTTAGTGGTCCGAACAGATAGAAGTCTGATGGTGCCAGGCCAGGGCTGTATGGGGGGTGAGGTAAGACTTGCCATCCAAATTTCTCAATTTCTGCGGTGGTGTAACGCCTGGTGTGTGGTCTTGCATTGACATGCAAAAGAAGAACATCCGCCATAGATTTTGTTGGGCGAACTCGGCGAAGACGTGCTTTCAACTTTTTATGAGTTCTGACGTATTGGACAGCATTTATTGTGCATCCCTGCTCCAAAAAAGTAAATCATAAGCACACCCTCTGCATCCCAAAACACTGTCGCCATAACTTTCCCTGCCTCTTTGATTCAGTTTCAAAAAAATGAACCCACGTTTCGTCTCCAGTAACAATTTTTTTCCAGAAACTCCTCTTCCTCCAAATTGAAGCGCTGCAAGTGTTCGGAGGCTATTGTTTTCCTTGGAAATTCTTCTTTCACACTAGCCGTGTGTAGGACGCACTATGAAAGGGTAGAGCCAGACTGTAAAATTCAATGCCATAGCCGGGATTTGAACCACGGATCTTCTGGTTTCCGTCCAGCCGCTCTAACCATTTGAGCTAATATGGCCAACGTGCCAACATGACATTAAATTCTCCAACTGACTCGTGTTTCTCCCGGTAAACCACTAGGAATTCTCATAAACACGTGAGACAACTACCTTAATGTCGACTTACTATGCTGTAAGTACTTTAAGGCCCGGGCTTTATGGTTCGGATCACTATTAGGTACAATTAATGGAAATTAATTGTTCTTTCACACTAGCCGTGTGTAGGACGCACTATGAACACACTATGAGAACTCCTAGTAGTTTACCGGGAGAAACACGAGTCAGTTGGAGAATTTAATGTCATGTTGGCCATAGTAGCTCCAATGGTTAGAGGGGCTGGACTTAAACCAGAAGATCCGCGGTTCAAATCCCGGCTATGGCATTGAAGTTTTCAGTCTGGCTCTACCCTTTCATTGCTTTCCTTGTTTCTTTGTTTTGGGTGGTTAACGTTCTTAGTACCCAACGTGAACAAACTTTTGAGTAACCCAGTTGTTGAATAATCGTCATCACACTGCCTTTACTGAGGAAGGTAATGCGATACAATTCACCGATTGCTACCCGGCGATCACCACGAATGATGTCATCAACTCGCTGAATGTTGCATGGAGTCACTGTAGTCACCGGCCTACCGCTTCGCTTTTCATCTGCCAATGGTGTTTGCCCTTCAGCTTCGTTACAGCGACGAACCCATCGTCTAACAGTGCTGACATCCACCGTTGCATCATCATACACTTTCCTAGCCATTCGGAATGCGAATTGGCGTTTCACCTTCCGCAGTCAAAAATTCAATCACAGAACGCTGTCTAATACGAATGTCGATGTCAGCCATTTTGCAAGAGGATGCAGTGCTGCCACCTGTTGTCTTAGTACGTTACTACTGCAGGGGTTTGGAGAAGAAGGTTTGAGGAATTGCGCGAAACTCAACGTTGTCACATAACTTACTTATTTAAGGGGGGGGGGGGGAAATAGGTTACTTTTTGACCCACCCTCGTAATAAGTTGTGCTTAGAAGAGCTTTCCTAAAAATAGTTTGTGGATGAGTGGCAGAAGAAAATCTTGTGAAGGAACACACTAGATGTTTTACACCAAAATTTTAGACATTAGCATTCTTTCTAGTTGGCCATCTAAAAACCGTAAATAAGGAGTAACAGAGGATTGGTATTGAAACAAACATACAATGAAATTAAGGGAATGTATTGCTGAAGGGAATGAAATAATTAAAATAATACACAAGACATCAATCAAAGCTTCGCTCACTCTTAATATAGAAATTTGATTATAATTTAAGAATAAGATCTTGAATGCAATCTACAGTAGTATATTTCTTAAGAAGAGTTGCTCTATTTTCAAAATTGGATAGAAGAAGACATAAAAAATAAGATGCACGAATTACTAAAATTATTAATCGTATGCTATATCGACAGTTAATTGAATATTGTCATATTCGTCAGGTGGAATATAAGAGACTGTCCTAACGGATTTGCAATGGGCCAGGAGGAACCAAGGATTACATAAATGGAAGAAATGTAGCAAAGATGTAACAGATGTATTACGAAGACTGGGAAAATATGGAGAGGAGCAAATTTGACACGAGAAAATGCATCAGCTTTGTGAACCTATTCTTAATTAACCTCAACTATATTACAAGAAGAGGACGACAGGAGAAAGGATGTGAAAAGGAATTGCAGCCAAAGAGCTGTGAAATATAGCGTATAATTTCTTACCTACCCAAAGCTAATGAATAGAGATACATAGCTGATTTCATTTATTACCACCTTCGGTAAGGTGCTGTCCTCAACACAGGGAAACGTCATCGCAGGTTTCATTGTTGTTTTTTTGAACAGGAAAACAAAGCGAGCATTGTTTTTCATTCATGGGAGAATCGACTAAACTCGAGAGAAAGAGAGGTGTCTCAAAATGGGGAGAGGAATATTGTCTGCCACCAAAAAGGATTCCAGTGGAAGTGATCTCAATGTTTACAAGCTACGTCCCTGGAGAATGGAACGATAGGCATCCCTGTGGTACACCTAAGGCGAAGAAGTTATCGCTACTTTCAGGCGTTGTTATCTTCGGTAGTTTGCGTAATGTAGCCACAAAATAAATGAGAGATTTTTAGCCTCTTGATTTTGGATAAATATTTCGTTTGATTATTTTTTTTACGACTAGTCGTCTTTAGAGCAAGCTTTGGATAGATTAGAGTCCGACTGAAAAATTCAAATCCCGGCTATGGTATTGGGTTTTTCAGTCTGACTTTACCTATCCAAGTATTTCGTTTGAAACAGAAATCAGACGCCTCTGTAATGAAAAGTTCTTGAACTATCAATGAGAAATAACCTTAAACTTTGGTAGAGACAAATGTAGGGTGCAATAATGTTGATTAGCTTTTTTTCTCATTTTACTTTCTTTATATCTGCTGGTAAGCATGTATAGGAAGAATTCCACTCAAAATTTAGAATTGCAAATGATATTATCACTACTCGTTTCAAGATGCTCTGAAAAATGAATAAAAATAATTAAATGACATAGAGAAAATAAATATATTTCTGTGTCTGTGAACCTCATAACGAAGTCGGGTAGACTTCAATAGGTTTATATACAAATATAATAATTTGTGACTTAAAACTTCACTTACCTTATAAGTTAAGAAATGATGAAACTTTTCTTATAAATTCAACAGGATCGCGATTTTGTGAAAATTCTTCCACATCGTCAGCCAGAATTACAAACAAACTCGTCGTCAACGTTACAATCGCTTAATCTCACAATGTTATTGTTAGTACTACAATTCGTTTCATTTTCAGATTTTGGTAGTACTAACAAGAACATAGTGGCATCTAGTGATTGTAACGTTGACGACGAGTTTGTTTGTGATTCTGGCCGACGACGTGGAAGATTTTTCACGAAATCGTGATCCTCTTCAATTTATAAGAAAAGTTTCATTATTTCATATAATTTAAGTGAAGTTTTAAGTTACAAATTATTATATTTATATATATTTGTTTGCTTCACTGTTAATAGCTTCTTACTTGACGTATTCAATAGGTTTGTTTAAATACAGCGTCTTCCAAAGGTGTGATAGCAGCAACATTTTCAAAAGTGACCATTTGGGTCGAAAATAATACAGTAAAGTTTTGTGTAACTGTTAAAACATAAAACAAATATATGACTTATTAAACCAAACATGTAGCTTTCTTTACAGTTTATATTTAAAGAAGTGGTGTTAACCATTTACGTAATATTCCACGTTAACGTTTAAACTTTCAAGAACTTTATACTTTTTTAAAGCGGATTTGGCAAATCCTATTTTAAAGTATTTAGCTTGCAGCCTTCTATTTTCCCCGTGCACCTACAAGAAATGTGTAATGAAACTTTTTTTGTAAACACTTATTTTGATTAATTTCAGTTAGAGGAATGATCAAGAGAGTCTCCTAAAAACATAAGACGTGTCCCGTCCATGTTAATTTACCTATATAAGTTCTGAAAGAAAATTCATTAGGACTTTGAGATTTGTTTATGATTATATAGAATATAGTTTAAAAGATGGCTTAGGATATTTCGGTTTAAGATTAATCCCGCAGAGAAGACATTTAAGAATAAAAAGGAATCAGTTAAATTTTATTTGAAGGCACAACACTTTGTCCATCATTACAAGTTCACACTTGTTAAATCCATTGTATACGTGAATTGGCAAAGCAATTACCTAAGGTGTCCGCAGCAGTAAGATAAAATGAGCTTTGATTATGCTAGTTACTCTATTTGGGGAAGGTATAGTGAAGTTACTGACTGGCTGAAGTTTAATATTAATCAATACCTATTGGATGGAAACAGGGTAGCAACAATTCTACTGTAGTCAATGTTTGAAGGATGCGACCAGCGGTTCTGATGACTGTCTTTATTATAAAATGGACTACAGTATTCATTGAAAAGTGTGCCTGCCTCGATAGCATAGATTGTACCGTGTCTGCCTCACGTTCAAGAGGTGTCGAGTTCGAATCTTGATCGGTACTTAACTGGGTAAGTTTTTTCGGGATTTTTCCTTATCCTGAAAGACGAATGTAGGGTAACTCTAAGCTCTGGGCTCATTTGAACGTAATTTTATCCCTTTTATTCATCATCCAATAGGACCTAACGTTGGAGGACGTAAATTTAAAAAGAAAATTGAAAAGTGACCTTTTTATCTGCATTATGCTACTCACAAAAGATTAAATTCACGTACACATGCCTTTCTGTAGTAATTCCCCTATAAATTAGTCTTACAAAAGCGTATTCCTTTGTCTAATATAATAATCTCCATTATATACATTTACACAGTTTTTAAGTATAAGCAGAAGATAAAGCTCGAATCTTCAATATTAGTCGCTATGTGAAGATAAGTGCCCATCTCTTTGCAAGAACACGGAAAGGAAAGAAAGAAAAATAAGAAATTAAATTTCAATTTGAAAAAATATACTATTTTAAGATTAAAACCAATAAGAAAAATAATTCGGAAATGGTTAGCTCCAACATTTTTATTTCATATAGATTGTGTGCTTTCGCATATACGTTTCTAAATTTATCTACCTTTTTTTTTTTTTTTTTTTTTTTTTTTTTTGTGCACTAAGATTCTGCCTCTTACGGTTTACAAGCAACATTTTAACATTTACAATTAGAGATTATTGCTGGAAAATTTGGTATATATAAGCTATCATGCATATATCTTAAATATAAGAAATATAAAAGTCGTTAAGCTCCTTATGTAAACAAAACAGCGAATTTTTTTCATGTGGGAGATTTTCTCCAATTTTTCTTTTTCGTGTCGGACCCTTTAGGACGCCGAACCTAAATTCTTACTTCGGTGTTTAACCGAATATTCGTTTTTGAATTAGGCTAGCAGGCCTCTTTGTTAAATAACTTTTTACTGAGTGATCTC
>JAUKNK010000258.1:0-2500 GCA_030765055.1 Mantis religiosa
ATCATAATAATAATAATCATAATAATAATAATAATCATAATAATCATACTAATCATACTAATCATACTAATCATACTAATCATACTAATCATACTAATCATACTAATCATAATAATCATAATAATCATAATAATCATAATAATCATAATAATCATAATAATCATAATAATCATAAAATCAAAATAATAAAAATAATATAATAATCATAATAATAATAATAAAATAATAATAATCAAATAATCAAATAATCATAATAATAATAATAATCAAATAATAATAATAATAATAATAAATATAATAATAATAATAATAATAATAATAATAATAATAATAATAAAATAAAAATAATAATAATAATAATAATAATAATAATAATAATAATAATAATAATAATAATAATAATAATAATAATAATAATAATAATAATAATAATAATAATAATAATAATAATAATAATAATAATAATAATAATAATAAATAATAATAATAATAATAAATAATAATAATAATAATAATAATAATAATAATAATAATAATAATAATAATAATAATAATAATAATAATAATAATAATAATAATAATAATAATAATAATAATAATAATAATAATAATAATAAACTAATAATAATAATAATAATAATAATAATAATAATAATAATAATAATAATAATAATAAATAATAATAATAATAATAATAATAATAATAATAATAATAAAATAATAATAATAATAATAATAATAATAATAATAATAATAATAATAATAATAATAATAATAATAATAATAATAATAATAATAATAATAATAATAATAATAATAATAATAATAATAATAATAATATATAATAATAATAATAATAATAATAATAATAATAAATAATAATAATAATAATAATAATAATAATAATAATAATAATAATAATAATAATAATAATAATAATAATAATAATAATAATAATAATAATAATAATAATAATAATAATAATAATATAATAATAATAATAATAAATAATAATAATAATAATAATAATAATAATAATAAATAATAATAATAATAATAATAATAATAATAATAATAATAATAATAATAAAATAATAATAATAATAATAATAATAATAATAATAATAAATAATAATAATAATAATAATAATAATAATAATAATAATAATAATAATAATAATAATAATAATAATATAATAATAATAATAATAATAATAATAATAATAATAATAATAATAATAATAATAATAATAATAATAATAATAATAATAATAATAATAATAATAATAATAATAATAATAAATAATAATAATAATAATAATAATAATAATAATAATAATAATAATAATAATAATAATAATAATAATAATAATAATAATAATAATAATAATAATAATAATAATAATAATAATAATAATAATAATAATAATAATAATAATAATAATAATAATAATAATAATAATAATAATAATAATAATAATAATAATAAATAATAATAATAATAATAATAATAATAATAATAATAATAATAATAATAATAATAATAATAATAATAATAATAATAATAATAATAATAATAATAATAATAATAATAATAATAATAATAATAATAATAATAATAATAATAATAATAATAATAATAATAATAATAATAATAATAATAATAATAATAATAATAATAATAATAATAATAATAATAATAATAATAATAATAATAATAATAATAATAATAATAATAATAATAATAATAATAATAATAATAATAATAATAATAATAATAATAATAATAATAATAATAATAATAATAATAATAATAATAATAATATAATAATAATAATAATAATAATAATAATAATAATAATAATAATAATAATAATAATAATAATAATAATAATAATAATAATAATAATAATAATAATAATAATAATAATAATAATAATAATAATAATAATAATAATAATAATAATAATAATAATAATAATAATAATAATAATAATAATAATAATAATAATAATAATAATAATAATAATAATAATAATAATAATAATAATAATAATAATAATAATAATAATAATAATAATAATAATAATATATAATAATAATATAATAATAATAATAATAATAATAATAATAATAATAATAATAATAATAATAATAATAATAATAATAATAATAATAATAATAATAATAATAATAATAATAATAATAATAATAATAATATAATAATAATAATAATAATAATAATAATAATAATAATAATAATAATAATAATAATAATAATAATAATAATAATAATATAATAATAATAATAATAATAATAATAATAATAATAATAATAATAATAATAATAATAATAATAATAATAATAATAATAATAATAATAATAATAATAATAATAATAATAATAATAATAATAATAATAATAATAATAATAATAATAATAATAATAATAATAATAATAATAATAATAATATAATAATAATAATAATAATAATAATAA